>AYJT01013157.1:0-12690 GCA_001278415.1 Ocimum tenuiflorum | reverse complement strand
CGTCGTTTTGGGCCCATGTATTTTTGGAGATTTATTTTGGATGAATTTTAGAATTATGTTTTTATTAGGTTTGATATTTTTTTGGTAAATTAGATTTATCTATTTTCCTTATTAGATGTAGGGATTTTCGCCTATATATAGGCCTCATTGTAGACTTTTACAAGTTTAGTTTTCTGATGAATATATTGAATCTTCGTGTGAGAATTTCTCTCTTCAGTAAACTCATCGAATTTCTTTCGAACATCGAAGAAATCCAATTTCGACTTATCAAACGAACTTTCACATTTGTTTGTGGTGTCTTCATTATACTCGTAGTTGTTGGGTCCGCATCTATCTCTTGGAGAAATCGTGATTCAAAGGTAACGAATTTCCACCCTTATCAGTTCTGTTTTGTGTCCGTTCAGTTGTTTGCTTCCGTGTCAGTTCCTGGGTTGAGATCAGATTCATAATTCTGTGGCGAGAATCGTATCACCCACGCATCCTAGTTAGCTTCGCCTAAAGCCGAACAACCATAATACAACTGAACAAAGAGTCGATTAGAGGGCTTTCATTGTGGCCAAGGACCGCCCAAGGCATAGCCGGTCGCGTAGGCCGCATTTTACGATAATGATTTTAATTCCTTTCATCAGTTTGTATTGACTTCAATTAGCTTCTGTAATTTAACTAGAATAACAACTTTCTTTATTTATTTATCTATATTGAGAATTTTGACTCTTTCTTCATGCTGAATATCAACACAAGGATCTTAAATTCATACAGGTTAGCTTTGGACTACATTAAAGGATCTATATTTTTTTAGAGATCGCGGACAAAACAAAAAGCATACTGAGTCACTGACTGCTAAAACGGTAGGAAAACCGAAATTCAACCATCAAACTATATTATCATTAGTTGTAAAATAAGTTTCTAAAAACACACAATGAGGGGAAACTGCAATTACGGACAGAAATAGTTATAGGATGAATAAATACAGAATTCTCCCATATTTCCTTAGGTTAATTTTACAATTATCTCTCAAGGCTCAGATCCCATGTTACACATTTGTTTTACATTTCATTTTACCCATCAAATTTATTATAGTTTAGTGTGTATATATATATACATGCACACACGTATATATATATATATATATTTAAATTATATTTTGTATGCTTTAGTTTTGTTTTACGGATATTGCATGACTTTATTAGATTAAATTAAGCTCCATAACATTTTTCTCAATTGTTGCTAATTGCTGAGTATCAAATTAATTATTTTACCATAATATTTTAAAAATAATTATATCTTTTAACCGAATCAAATAAAGTCACACAGTGTCCGTAAAACTAAACTAAAAAATACTAAATTAAAATTTCAATAAAAACTAAACACAATAAAAATTTGATGTGTAACACAAAAGTGCAACACGTAATTCACATCCTTACCTCTTCTTGGAACACCGAAAATATAAGACCACGTGTAGGATCTGCCACAAAATCCTTCCCAGAGACAACAAGTTGAGAAGCAGCAAGCCACGAGTGAATTGAATCTGGTACTCAGTAGTATGACCAAGTATTAAACTATAAACTAGAGTGATTAAGAAAAGCAATTTCTGCATAAAACCATGCACTCTCTCCCCTTCAACAAGGCGTCCTGCTTTTTCCTCAGTAACTGACACCACATTCCACAAGGGAGAAGTCACGTCCACCAAGAATATAAGCATCACAGAAGAAACCACGTTCACGATCGCCGCTACATAGGCTACATTAGATATCCCCCCCGTCACCAACTCCAAGAGTGTGGGATTTCTTGATCTGCTGAAGCTGTTGCTCAGTTGCCTTCTCCATTTTATTTTCATTCTTGCAAATAGATCTGATGCTGATAGTTTAGTTTCGTCACTGTATGCCGAGGCCGACACCAGTGTCGTTGCCATCGAGGATAACTGGAAGATGACGCTGCAAGCCAGGAGGAAAGCTGCTTCAACTATAAGGATGCATAGCACAGTGATTGGAAAGGAATTGTTGATGGCTCGGTTTAGCAGGAATTGGTGTGAAAATGTGAATAACGAAAATAGGATTGATGGGACAAGTAGGGAGAGTGTGGTGACTAATCCCACGAGTTTTCCATTTTTCAGAACAAGTTTGATGGAGTCTTTGAGAACGTTGAAGAAATCAAGAAATTGAGAGAATTCGAAAGGGCCTTGCGATTTGAGAGGTGTAGACGAGAGAGATGTTTCAACTGTAAAAGAAAGTGAAAGGCATATAATCATTTCTGCGTAGAAGATTTCAGAATTAAAAAGTTTGATCAAAGAGTTGGTAATATCATTCATTAGCCCGGACTGGTAGGAGAAGCTGATTAGCAGTATTATCAGAATTGATGCAATGAATCTACCCTTTTTGGGAAGGAATCTGATGAATGCATAGACGATTATCAAGCAACTGAAAACTTTGAAGAATTCCATAGAGAATAATTTTGTGTTTTCGTTTCGTTGATTTCATCTGTAGAAATATATATATATATTCATGATATTTTGTAGTGACAGAAGCATAGTTATTATTATATGTTCTCCCCAGATCTTACCCACACCACATATCGAACAATTCTCTACATAATGAACTTATCTTTTTTCATTATTTATTTAAGGTAAGATTATTTTCTCCATTATAAAATGGTGTGTTCTTGGATCATTACTCCAGGTTCAAACTATACAAGGAAACAGTTTCAAATATATGTGTATATATATTTCTTTCTCACAACTAGATGCATGCCACCCTTGCCTTGCCCATTGTTATTCGTTAGTCTACTGACTCTGGCGTGGCTGCGACATTTCTTACATAATAAATTCTGTTTTTGGTCAATAGATTTGAAGTTTTGGCCACTTTACGCGTTTTACCTTATTTTCTACGGTACAATATGAGATAAGACTGATTCTAATCTCTCTCTCATTGTCTTTGAGTTGACTCTAATAATTGATATATCTTTAGGACTATCTTAAAGCTAATAAAACTAATTTAGGACGCATATTACCTTCTTAGCTATATCCTCGCATGAGTTGGTCAAATAATAAAAGACACCTACAATATAAAAGTATAACTGTAATACATGATGTTGTTCATTATCGCTACCTTAAAATTAAAATTCTGTTAGAAATAGTTGTATTTTGATTGATGTCAAACACCATTAGTGTAATTGATTAGTGTATAACTGATCTTAGATTGTAATATGTATATGTTTGAACTTGTAATAGCTTAGGTTCGCGGAGAGCTGAAGCTGGAAGAGTTCAAGACCTGAAGGATTATGAATATCAAGTTCTGAGAGACTACAGTCGTGGTCACACAGCTGTGAGATACCACAGTTGACTCATTCAGTTGTGAGTATAAAGTCCACAACTGATCAACCGATTAGATGAACATAGCTGACAGTTCCTCATGAATTGACCAGCTGAAAAAGAGAGAGACACGAAGACTCCAAAATTGACACCTAGATCAACTAACAGTCACTTCAGAGAAAAGGTTGTTAGAACTCAAGTCAGTTCTCAGTCAACCTTAAAGCCCAGTTGTCTCTAGTGCAACTGAGATTCAAAAGAAAAGTCAGAAGTGACAAGACATGCAATAGAACTGATCTACCAAATTTTACCATAAGAAGTTAGTCAGTCCCCAGTTATTATCCAGCGGATAAAGAGGTGATAAAGCCTGCTGCAAGTACATCAACAACACCTTTTTCAAACGCCGATTTTGAGGGATTTGTCAGTTGTCTCACAATGACTACTATTAAAATCCCTCACTTATAGATAGAGGAGTCGAAGCAAGAAGAAGGAGATACTGACACACATATAAGCTTTCAACAATCTGCCATCTACATTCTCTATCTAAGCCATCTTCCGAGTCTTTAACTCGAGACAAATCCAGTGATCCGAAGCTTTCAACTGAGGATACCGAGAAGCTCTTAAATATCTTTCATCTAAGAGCAACACTAAAACCAGATCCAAGTATACGAAGAGAACTAAAATCTTCACCCACAGATCAACACTTCCGCAAAAGCCATATTATCTGATTTGGTACCAACAAGTGGTATCAGAGTAGTTGGTCCAAAAGACTAACTGTTTTTGAGACACTTAAGACCAGATCCAGTTTTCTAAGTGTTTGTCTTGTTGCGAGCAAGTTATTTTGATTGATTTTAAAGATGGAATCCACCCGACTGCCTAAGTTTTTAATTGAGAACTATACCAACTGGAGGAGGAGAGTCAAAGCTCATCTTTTAAGCCAGCATGGGGACATGTGGCTAGTAATCGAAGAAGGTCCTCTAAAGAGCGAGAAAGTCAATACCAGCCGCACTACCCTCGATCAGCCAGAATACGTTGAAAATCCTTATGCAGAATGGACATCCGATGATAAGAGGCATCATCAACTAGAATATTTGGCTCAAGATATTCTCTTCTCCACACTCGAGAAGGATCAAATAAAGAACGTGGAAAAATGTGAATCAACCAAGGAATTTTGGGATTTTCTTGATGATTTGTGCAGAGAATCTGAGCAGATCATGTGCAAAAAACTTTAGGTTTGTGTGGAAAAATACGAGTCATTTGCTATGATAACTGGAGAATCTATTATGCAGATGGAAGCCCAGTTCAACTCATCGTTAGTGAGTTTTCAGCCATTGGAAGATCATATCTTATAGCTGAGCTGAACGCAAAAAATCTTAGCACGCATGCCAACAGAAGACAGGTTCAAGAAGGTCACGACATTGAAAGAACATGATCTCTCAAAGATGCCGACAAAGGATATCTTCGCGTCCTTATGGGCACATGAGTTTGATCTTGCTCGGATGAACGAGCATGAAGCCAAGAAGACTACCCAATAACTGTGAAAGCCGGAGGACGCCGCTCTCCTTGTTAAGAAGAAGTTTGCACCAAGGAAGTAGCAAAAGCCGCAGTATATAGCTCCCGCAGCTGTAAATGTTGAAAAGCCATCCACCTCTTCTGAGAAAACCCCCGCCAGCTCAGTTCAAGAGTTGAAGGATAAATGAGGATCCTTACATAGAAGCTTGAGAAAGCCAAGCTGAAGGCTCAAGCTGTTGAGGAAAAGAAGTCCGACAAGTCGCAATTTCAAAGGCGACAACGGACATGCTTTCAATGTAACTCTAATAATCATTTAAAATTTGACTGTCCACAGATTTGAGATGAAGAGCGAGCGAAGCTAAAGAAAAGCTTCCAAAGAAGAGTCTCAAAAGCTTATGTAAAGGCGATGCTGACCAGAACTGAGATGTCCAACATAGCTTACAATGATCAAGTTCTAGAATCAGACTCTTACAACAGCTCCGATGATGAGGAGAAAATTGGCGCATTCATGGCTGACATCAGAGAGGAGTCCGAAATTGCACTTACCTCAACTGAGGATGAGGTAACTAATTCCTCTCAGTTATTGCATATGCATGAGTATAATATTGAGGACTTGGAGTCATGTCATTCTGACTCCGAGGACCTAACTTTGGGATCTCTCTCAAAGGATTTCAATTACACACGCACTTTGCTAACTAAAATCATTCATGAAAATGCTTCTCTCAAGGAGCAATTTTTTGAACTGACAACTGAGTTGGAAAGTGCTCAGTCACTCACAGTTATCATTAAAAAACTAAGAGCAAAAAACTCAGTTTTTTCAGTTGAGTTAAAAATCCTAAAATCCAAAAACCTTGAGCTAGATAAAATCTTTGCATCTTTTAACAAGAGCTCGAGAGACTTAGAGCATCTCATCAATGTCCAAAAACCATACACTGAAAAGGATGTGTTAGGTCACAACCCATTCGCTTTGAGTGACAAGACAAATTTGTGCATAAAAAAGGGTAGGAGAAGATAGTTTTTCTCCTAAAGAAAACCCTAACTGGCTAGCCATTTAGGCCAGCTGCACAGCTAAAGAAAGGACAACTTACAGCAAAACCAGCTGCCCTTTCCAAAGCTGTAAAGCTAGGGGATACTCAATTGCCTAGGGCACCAGCTACTCCCTACCCCAGCTATGCAAAAGCAAGCTAGAGACACCCCAGTTCTGCTAAATCAGATTGGAGACCTTCAACCAGCCAACACTCGCATGGGAGGAACCTCAGTAACGCTGGGTGCAGCCGACAGAATGAGAGAACCAACCGTCCAGGGTTGGGATATTAATCTAAGAAGCCCATGACAGTTGTCCGAGGGTCAGGGCCTCTACGCTATGTTAAAAAGCAAGTTCCAGCTAAGAACCCAACTATACAATGTAACTCACACACACATGCACGTTTTAACAAAAAACATCACGATCGCATGAATTTTGAATTAAGAATGAAAAAGAAGGCAGTGAAAGAAGCTGCCCAGGAGGTAAAGAAGTTTGAAATAAAATAAGTATGGATCTCCAAAGGGTTCATCAACTTGCTGACTTCTCAGGACCCGAAGTAAGATGGGTACCTATACCGTCTTTTTCTGTGATTGCAGGTAATAGAAGAATGTTGTCAGCCCATCCATGTCAAACGAAGTATGGATATTGGACAGCGGCTGTTCAGGACACATGACTGGGAACAATGACAACATGGCAAATGTTATTCCAGTCAGTGGGCCATCAGTGGTCTTCGGGAACAACTCCAGAGGAAGGATAGTTGCTTCAAGCACAATTAGAATCACGAAGTTACCCTCAATGGTGTCTCGCTAGTTACAAATCTCAAACACAACTTAGTGAACATCAGCCAACTTGGAGAAAACGGATATAAGACAGTATTCGCGAAGAACGAATGCTACATCAAGGATAAAATCTCTAAGGAAGTGTTCCTTAGAGGAATAAAGTGAGGTAGGTTGTACATTGTTGATTGGAATAGTGGCAGCTCCAACTCTTGCCTAGTTTCTCGAAGTTCTACGGAGACTAGCTGGCTTTGACATAAAAGACTTAACCACCTGAACTTCAAAACGATCAATTATCTGGTCAAACATAACTTGATGGAAGGATTGCCAGCTGAGGTGTTGAAAAAGAAAGGAGTTTGTGGAGTTTGCCAGCTTGGAAAGCAGACGAAAGCATCCTCCAAAGGAAGAGCAGTAGAGCCTAGCACATCCCGCGTTTTGGAGCTTCTTCACATGGATTTGTTAGGGCCAGTTACTCCCCAGTCAGTTGGAGGGAAGAGCTACACCATGGTGGTGATCTACAACTTCTCCAGATTCACTTGGGTGGAGTTCCTACAGAGCAAAGCTGAGGTGAAGATAGCGCTACCAAAACTGATTCTGAAGGTTCAAAACGAGAAAAGCTGCAAAGTCATCAGAATCAGATCGGACAACGGGACAGAGTTCTGCAACAAACCAGTTATGGACTTCTGTGCAGATCATGGGATCAGTCACGAGCATTCAGCTCTGAGGACACCGCAACAGAATGGTCTTGCAGAGAGAAGGAATCGGATGTTGAAGGAAACTGCGGGGTCCATGCTTTTAAGGCCAAGATTAGACAAAGCTAATGGGCTGAAGACATCAGCACAACTTGCTACACTCAGAATTGCATCTCATCAACCTAAGGCTCAACAAAACACCTTATGAGGTGTATAATGGTCATAAGCCTTCTCTAACTCATCTACGTGCATATGGTTGCCCATGTTATATTCACAACAATGGGACATCTAAGTTGAATACTTTTTCTCCTAAAGCTGATAAGAGTGTGTTCCTAGGATATGGATGGCCCTCTCACAAGGCGTTGAGGGTGTAACGTTATTTTTTATGAGTCTACTCTACTGCGTAGGAACACTGCAGAGCTGACTTTGAGCTGCCCAGAAGCCGATGAAGTTGTAATTTAGTTAGGTAACACCCGTAGTGTGCAACTAGTTGAACCAGCTAGGCATACCTCTGGGACCACAACTCAAGACTCAGTTTTCTCAGCCAGTGTCCAAATGGCTGAGAAAGTCTGTGATGCAGAAGTTCTCGCTGAGACCTTAAAAGTAACAAATTTACAAGATCTAATTGAAAGTGCAGCTGAAGTTGGGAGAACCACAACTTTAGTTGGAGGCCTAGCTGAGGATAACACCATAGCAGTCAACTCAAATCCAGTTCAACCCAGACTAGCTGAGGAACCAACTGAAATATCAGCTGAGATTGAAAGTGCCACTGGAACCCTAGTTCTTTAAGGAAGAACTATGACGGAGGACATTTCATCCAAAAATTTGGTAGACGTACCAGTTGCAACTATCACTCCTATACCAACTGCTCAACTTCATCCTTTAGATGCCCAACTCGGCCTAATTGATGTGATCAGACTGCTTCACTAGCTAAGGGATCACCCAGTTGAAGACATATTAGACGACGCAGCTGACCAGTCCACACAAGATCATGAGAAACCTTTCTCAGTTGCTTCCTATCCCAGATAGAGCCATCCAAGATAGAGGAAGCTCTTTCATCACTTGACTGGACTTCAACAATGCAAGAGGAAGAGGAACTTGCATAATTCATCTGCATCAATGTATGATATCTAGTGAACCGCCCTAATCATTAGAAGGTCATGGATACCAAGTGGGTTTTCGAGAATAAGAGGGATGAAAATGGCATTCTGACCCACAACGAAGCAAGATTAGTAGTCAAAGGATATGCCCAGTGCGAAGGGATCGATTTCAATAAAACTTTTGCCCTATTTGTGAGTATTGAGGCTATCAGACTGTTCCTAGCATATGCAGCTCACCACGGCTTCATTGTCTAACAGATGGACATGAAGAGTGCATTTCTCAATAGAGAGCTATCCGAGGAAGTTTATGTGGAACAACTACCAGGTTTTGAACAAGGGAACAAGGTTTTTTATCGTCTAAGGAAAGCTCTTTATAGCTTGAAGCAAGCTCCCAGAGCTTGATATGAAACCTTGTCCCAGTTCCTATCCCAGAAATCTAGCTATGTGCGAGAAGTTTGCCCAGCTAATGCAAGGCAACTTCCAGATGAGTATGATAAGGAAGATGTCTTACTTTCTAGGGCTTCAAGTCAAGCAGATGCCCGAAGGCATATTCATCAATCAGCAAAAGTATACCCGAGAACTGATCAAGAAGCTCTGTCTTGGAAAGACAAAGACATTAAGGATTCTGATAAGCATGAGTGCCTAGCTGACACTCGATGAAGAAGGTGAACCAGTAAGCCCCACAGCTTATAGAGAAATCATCGGATCCCTGTTGTATCTAACTGCCAGCCGACCGGACATCAGCTATGTAGTTGGAGTATGTCCAAGATTTTAATCCAATCCAAAAAAATCACACATGGATGCAACTTTGAGAATAGTACGACATTTGAAGGGTACAAAAGCTTTAGGATTTGGTGTCCCAGGGATGATGGCTTGGATTTGAAAGGATATTTAGATTCTGACTTTGGAGGTTGCAGAATCGACAGGAAATGTACCAGTGGAACTTGCTAGTTCCTTGGTCATAAGCTGATTTCATGGTTCAGCAAGAAACAACACTCAGTTGTAAACTCAACAGCCGAAGCTGAGTATGTAGCTACTGGAAGATGATGTGCGCAGATGCTTTGGATCAAGCAGTAGCTAAAGGACTACAAAGTTGCAACTGAAGCTGTACCGATATTCTGTGATAACAACATTGCTATTGTTATCACACAGAATTCAGTTCATCATTCAAGAACCAAGCACATCGACATCTGAGGATTAGCTTGCTGATATCAGAGATCATATCGAGAAGAAGAATGTCTCTATAACTTATGTAAAGACTGAGGATTAGCTTGCTGATATCTTCACAAAATCTCTTCAGGATACAAGATTCAAAGATCTGTGTACCCTACTCGGGTTGTTAGAGCTGGACATGGTAACTGAAGGAGAGTGAACCTTTGGATGTCAACTATATTATCTATAACTGAAGGACAACTAAGTCCAAGCTCTCAGTTATAATGTCTCAACCGAAGTCAATCAGCTGAGTCCCAGCTCTTAGCTGATATAGTAAGAGCTGGCCAAGGATACTGTTGGTTATTAAGTTAATCACTATGAGTGGGACGCCTAATAACTAATCAGTTGTCAGCCTGTTAGTAGGATGACAGCTGAGTCCAAGCTCAGCTGTATATGTAACATTGAAAGTTCACATTGATCAGCTGATGATGATTGACTGAGTCTAAACTCTCAGTCATTAAAGTTCATTAATTTAGGAGGAATATTTGTGGAAGGATATTAATGTCTCATTTTTATGGTATTAAATGCAACTCTGACCAGCTGGGAACTGCCTTTCTGCATGATCTCAGTATGATCAATCCAATCTGTTAAGTCGATTCCCATGGGATGAATCCCAGCCGTTGAGAGATTCTACCTTTACTATAAAAGAAAGAATCCCCTTTCAAACACTTCTTTTTCCCAAACCCTCAAACCCCAATCTACGGTAATGACTTTCATCGCACAAGATCAATCTGTCCAGAACATCCCTCAAGCCATTCCTATAGCTACCCTTGCCTCCATTGCCAAGTCTGGATGAAGAGAACTAACTTATGCCGAGAGACGAAAAATGTAGATTGAGAAGAATAAGATTCTCAATCTGCCCTTCTGAAGAAACAATACGCAGAATACCTAGACCCTACAGAGAAGTTGGAGAGCAATCTCCATAAATCTGGTATTTTGCATTTTACCCATATCTTGTAGCCGAGTTCTACAAGAGAGTAGTCATTTAGGACGACTGTCAATTTTTTGTGCAAAGGTTTATAGCACCAGAATCACCATCTCTCCAGCCTTCCTCACCCAGCATTTTGGACTGTCTCAGGACAGGGTATACATCTCCACTACGTGGCTGACCAAACTAAGCCAGAGCAAAGCCACTAGAACCGGTAGAAGGACATTTCAAAGAAAGGCCAGATGTAGCTCAAGCTGTAGACATCAAAGGGCTCATTGAAGCCAATATATCAGGTCTTACTAGACGTTGTCAACAAAGGGATAGTGTGCGATCTTGACACAAAGTCTGAACTATCCAACAAGAAATACAAGCCTATGATGGTGATAGATGATGGGAAACAAACCAACTGGGCCGACTACATCTTCGAGAAGATACAGGAAACGTTAGAAGTAACCATACCATTCACTCCACACACGTGTTTGAAAAACACGTTCATTATGGGCTGGCTATCAGCCACATTCTCGAAGCTGTCATGCTAGCTGTCAGCTCTGGAGAAGAGCTGAGCATGTACGACTTTACCTCCCCTTCTGTCAAGAAGAAACTCTGGCATGATTATAAAGACAAGAGACCGCAGAAGCTGGCCGTGCAAATGACCTTAGATGCCAAATACAACCCTCCTCCCAGCCCAGCTGTAGCCCAGATGATGGCCAGCCTCTGAGACCAGCTCCCAGCGTGGGGAAGCTGATGGAGCTGCTAAGAAGACAGCTTAGGTTGATATTTTTAAGGAAATGGAAGAAGTGCTCCTAGGAGAGAGGAGACTGAGTGGTAGGGGTGCATCTCACCCCGCCAAGAAAATGTCCCTTATGACCTTAGCTTAGAGAGAAGAAGCCTTGACGGGTAAGGGAAAGAAGCCAACTTCCAGGGCACAAAAAGAAAAAGCCGAGAAAGTAGAAGAGCCAGTTGCTTGAAAGAAAGTCAAGAGAAAGACCCAACTGTCTAGCAGCGAAAGCACCTCCTCTCTGGAAAGGATCATAGATGAGGGCATTGCTATGGAGAGTCTAGCTGAGGATCAGCCACCTCATCACTATTAAGATCTAAGGCCTGATGCCTTCTCAACTATCCCTTCTTAGGATTTCAAGATCCTGATACCCCCTTCCGGCCATCCTTTTAAATTGCACACCTGCCAGAGGATCACTGACTGGTGTCTACCTTTCCTCTCCTATGATGCTGAGAACATGGATATCATTCGGTAGAGTCAGTCGACGGAGGACATGATGGAAGCTCAGGCTCTGTCCCGGCTGGAATCCTTTTTGAAAGAACTACAACACTTGGGGAATGATGAGGATCTACTAGTCTAATTGACCCTACAGGAAGCAGTCAGGGCTCAACGTTACCTCTATTGGTGGTTCTCAATCGAGCTGAATGACTTGGTCATCCTGTTAGCTTGATTTGGTTGCACATACTGAAAGAATGAAGAGATGTGGCTGCAGAAGTGGTTAGGCCATGAGTTGGTCAAGCCATTGAATAAGGGAGAGGTGATCCATAGAATTAAGGATACCATCTGACAATTGGGTCAGATGAGCTGCCCCTGGAAAGAAGATCTGATGAAGGGCCAAGTTGGCCAAGCTAGCCAGCCAAAGAGATCGTAATTAGGTCCACTCATCTCAGGTAACAAACTCCACCTTCATCCAGCCCAACCCAAGATCAGTCCGTATCGTAGCTTCCGATTATTCTGACTGATCCAACTGCAGCTCAGCCCCAGACATTCAACCAACACTGTGCCTCTGTAGAAGAACAGACTCCTTCAACCAGTCCAAAGTCTCAGGCAACAGCTGATATTGAGAAAGCTGCCTTTGACCCCCAAGCTGCAAAGTTCACATCTTAGGAGGAACAAGATGGAGCTGAGACCAGCTGCTTCGATGAGTCATCTTCGCATAAACAACAAGGATCAGAGATGCCTTTGGTCAGCTTTGTCCAGGAAGCTCAGGCTGCATCTATCCTTCCTCCGTCCGTGCCTAAAACTGCTCAGGACACACCGAGTCTGGCCTCCCAGATCTGAATGAAGGGGAAGGACTGCCATTGAAGATACACCCCAGTCATTTCCTCATCACCAGCTGTCGAACTGCCCCGAGATCATTCCTC
>AYJT01013144.1:0-16627 GCA_001278415.1 Ocimum tenuiflorum | reverse complement strand
GAGGACATAGGATTAATTGAATCCGAACCTCTATAAAATTCTGTGCTTATTTACAGTTTTCTTTAAGTATTTCAAACCCAGCTACCTCGACAGCTGGAGTCTAACTGAATAAACTCTAATTTACTAAACGACAAAATCTCTTAAGAAACCCAACTGACCATCCCTAAGTCAGCTGAGATAAAGATAACTTTCATTTCCGCACTATTCCATTGAGACTTTACGCTTCCGCAGTTTATCTTATCTCTGAATTGGGACCAACAATATTAATTTTCATAATTTTTATTTATCAAGTATACATTTATAGTGCATAATACTTTGTTTATCATAATAATTAAGAATTTGAAATATAAATTTTTTAAATATTTCTTTTATTTTTTAAATTTCAATGTAAGAGAGAGAAACTAATATTTTTATTTAAAATGTTGGGTTAGTTGGTGGTCATTATAAAAATAAAAATGTAATTAGATGAGAGGTTGTGACGTAGAAGAAAGAGAAAATGAATATTTTATTAAATAATTGGTTGAATAGTGATCATCACAGTGAATAGCATTAACTAGTGAGCTATGAGCCTGAGCTTAGTATCATCCTAGCAAAGTTCAAATGATAGGCTAGATACTATTTGGTTTAATAAACAAGATTAATCTCATAAATATAGACTTAAAATTGTTAAAAATAAATAATTGCTATAACATGGTTTCTAACATTTTAACTCAACCGTTGGGGTAGGAGATCAATTAATATAATAAATTGGGGTAGGAGATCAATTAATATAATAATGAATTTATCTGAAAGGCTAATTCACTGGCACCAAGTCCACACATATTATTGTCTTAAAGCATACTTTTCAATATAATTTTGTAATTATTTTAAAACGGCCTTGTTATCAACCGCTAAAACCAAATTGTACATCTCATCTTATATCATTATCAGATATGCTATTTCTCTATGAGGTCTCCCATTAGATCATCTAAATGATTTAAGCAGGTTTATGTTTATGATCCAAGATAAATATGAATTTGAGTTTAGGATCCTAAGCGGGTATGAGTTTTGATTGGTGGAAATGAACTATTTAGATCCGCCCTAAATCGTTTAGACAGTCTAACACAAATTTTTATCTTTCTCTTATCTTCTCTGAATTACTACTAAGATAATTACTGTATCAACAATGGTGCATGGTGATATACTACTATAATACTAGGAGAGCCAATACATATGAGAGATTTGTAGCTACCTTAAGGGTATCCACTCTAGGTAAAAAATTTGAAAAATATGGTGACATGTCAGAGAGAGAAGAGAGGGGAAGAGGATTCTCTTTCTCAGTTGAGGCAGTTCGGTGGGCCTCACGGGCGGCGCATGACAACGTGTGGTGTCGCGCACCCGCGCTCCAGCTCCAACCACACGGGCGCGTGTAGCACATCCATGCATGCTGAGAGTCTCTTTTTTATTCTTTTTTTTTTAATTTAATTTTGTTTTTCTTTTATTTCTTTTCTTTCTATTTGAAAATTTGTTCTTTTATTTTTTATTTGATTGTAATTTTTCTATCAATTTTTTAATTTTAATTTTAAATTTCAAACTTTAACTTTGAATTTTAAAAATTTAAATTTTAATTAAATTTACATTTTGAAGTGGGTATTCATTGGAGTGGGTGGCCGTTAGAACTTAAACGTTACACATATTAACATTCACTTTATTTTTTTATATATACACCTCATCTCAGAGCACATAAATCATGCACTTATCATCTTCATCTTTTCTCTCTCTCTCTCTCTGTTTTTTTTTTTTTACATATTCATTTGTTATTTTTTGCTATAAACATTTCTTAATTTCTTCGTCTAACAATGGTCGTGAACAATCTGAAACTTCCACTTTCTGTGAAGCTTACATGGAGGAGTGCTTGAATGATACATGGAGGATGATTCTTTATATCGACGTTGGCTCAGGGGGATTGGATTGAACCAGACCCCTCAAACAAGAAGATATGTACATCGAGATCGAGTGGAAGCGCATCAACGTCTAGCCAATGATTATTTTGATGAGAATCCAACATGGGGTGCTAATGTATTTCGACAATGTTATTGAATGCAAAAAAATTTATTCACTCGCATAGTGAACGCACTTGAAGCACATGACATTTGGTTTCAACAGAGAGCCAAGGCAATGGGGAGGATGAGTTTCATAGCACTATAGAAATGCACAAATGCGGTTAGACAATTGACATACGGTGGTCCAACAGATCACTATGATGAGTACCTACGTATTTCTAAAACAATCGGGGTATGATTGCTTGCGCCATTCTTGTCGGGGTGTGATTGAAGTGTTAGGTGCACACTACTTGAGAAAACCAACCATTGAGGACACCGACGTTTGATGGAAATGCATAGATAGAGGCATGGCTTTCCTGGAATGCTTCGGAGTCTCGATTGTATGCACTGGGCATGGAGAAATTGTCCAGTAGCATGGAAAGGACAGTTCACCCATGGCGATCATGGTGTATCAACGATTATGCTTGAGGCGGTTTCATCTCAAGATTATGGATCTGACATGCTTTCTTTGGTGTTGCAGGTTCAAGCAATGACATCAATGTCCTCAATCAATCTTCGTTATTTCACCGACATTGTACACAGTGTAGCACAGTTTATTGCGTACAGTAGATGACATACTATATTCCTGTGGATACTACCTAACAAATAGTATCTATCCTGAATGGGCGAGTTTTGTTAAGAGCTTTCAATTTCCACAAGATCCAAAGAGAAAGAAGTTCAAGAAAATGCATGAAGCTACAAGAAAGGATGTGGAACAAGCATTTGGGGTTCTCCAAGCTCTTTGGGGAATGATTAGAGGACTAAGCCGCTTATGGTACAAAGAAAAAATTACAGATATTATGTATGCTCGCATTATTTTACATAATATGATAATTGAGGATGAAGGGAAAATGGCGAGGGATTGGGTGGCTGACCTTCACTCAAGTGGGACTAGCGAAAGTAGTGCGACAACATAAATAAATCAAGGTGCAGCGAGAAATTTCAACGAGTATCTCAGACGAAGTGATAGTTTACGTGATAAACAAACTCATCACCAACTTCGATCTGGCCTTGTTGAGCATGTGTGGACACATTTCGGTAGTGATGAGTGCTTTAGTTGAGTTGTATGGGTTATCTATTTTAAAATTGTAGTTGTGTGTTTTTGTATCACTATTTGAATTTATCAATTTGCACTCTTTTATTTGACATAAACATTCGTGAGTCTTTAGTTGAGTTGATGTATGCATGTTTTTGCAGACCACATGTGTCTTTATATCACATTATTGCAGACCACATGTGTTGTTATGTCACATTATTACCCTCCTTTAGCTTTTGCAGACCACATGTGTCTTTATATCACTTTATTGCACCCCTTCAGTTTTTGCAGACCACATGTATTGTTATGTCACATTATTGTCCTCCTTCAGCTTTTGCAAACCACATGTGTTGTTATGTCACATTATTGCCTTTACAGGCCACATGTGTTGTTATGTCACATTATTGCAATCTTTCAGAACATATTATCACATTATTGCAAACCCATCACAGATGATAGACTATATATAGACTATATATTTGCAACTTCAGCAATACACACCTTGCAATTCACACTTTGCAACTTCTCCCAAACTTTCATTTTTTCAACATGAGTGGAAGACATCCTTCATCTACTAATTCCGACAATCCATCACAAGATTCTTATAATCCTTCATATTTTCTGACATGGGGTAATTGGCCCAATTTGTCAAATCCTAACAATCCTGCACAATTCCCTCCCCCTCGCCCGAGATATCAACAAGATTTTCTAACAATCATACACAATTCCCTAGCCCTCAAGGTTACTCGATGAACCCTACACAATTTTCTCCTCCTCAAGGATATCCTCCATATTTTTCCCTCGCAGGGATATTCTTCATAATTCTATCCCCCACAATTTCGTCTCAAAGTTATTCTCCACAAAGTTTAGAGAACATAAATCTCTCAACTGCTGGTGACGATGAAGACCAGCCTTCCAGCAAACGCAAGACACAATATACAACTGAAGAATGTGAGGTTCTCACAAAATGCTGGATCGGTATTAGTGTCAATTCAATAACTGGAACCGACCAAAGAGGAGAACAAATGTGGGAAAGAATAGTGGAAGCATATAACAGAGATCGTCCTTCCAACACTCCGGTCCATCAACCACAACATTTAAAGTTGCATTTCTACAAAATGCAAAAACAAACAAGGTGATTTTTCGATAGCTAGAATAGGGTCGGACGAGCTTGGGGTAGTGGTAAGAGTGATGCAGATATCTTGGAGATTGTACAAATTGAGTACAGGAAACACCATGGAACTAAAGGTTTCAAGTACCTTACTGTATGGAGGATTCTATCACAGCAACACAAGTTTGAGAAGGTGCAACCAGACCTACAGGCATCCAAGAGATGCAAAAATACTGGATAAGGAGCCTACATGTCATCCTCCCAACACTTCTGAAGCTGCGACAAGCCGTCCAATGGGCCAAAAAGCAGTGAATAGAAAGGTGAAAGGAAAAGGAAAAAAAGAAAGAAAGTGGTGGTGTTTTGACATAAATCATCCAAGCCCACGAAGCCAATGCAGCGAGGTTAATAAGTGTGAAGGCGCAAGGAGTATGTGTGGAGGCGGACAAGCTCCATATTGAAGTGTATAAAATTCTGATGACCGACACATCGACCATGACAGATACTCAGCTGGAACTGCACATGGAATTGTGCGGCGCAATTCGAAAAAAATGACTTGGTCAATAATTTTAATATTCTCTCATTTCTGTGTTTGATCATGTATCCTCATGTTTTGTATCAACCCTTTGAATGTCCCATGTAATTGAATTTCAATGTTGCAGCGTTGTATCCGAGATCATTTAAATGAAATCACGTGTTCTTATTGTGGAATTTTTGGTTCTCAGTGTGTCAAATTTATAAGCTAACTTAAATATTGTTATTATTTAATAAATTAATTAATTTAAAGTCTCAATTCCAAAATTTCAAATTCTTAAACACGTTGAATTTTTTAAAGTTAAAACTTGCAATTTTCTAAAATTATTTAGTTATATTTTATTATTTAATAAATAAATTAATTAGTTTAATAAAATTATTTATTATATTTTAATTTTATATATTTTTAAAAATAATAATAAGAAAAAAAAATATGTATATACATATTAGTGGTTATGACATATGAGACCCATAAATAATTATAAGTGAGATAGAGTTATATTGACATAAGGAAGATGTTGATGTGACACACGTATATGGAAGAGAAGTGGAGAAGAGTTATAGTTTCCACTAATAAAAAGCTCAATTCATTTGAATCAGCCTATCGGAGTCTTTACTTTCCCAGAAATAAGGACCAACGTCCTGCGACAAGATTTAACAAAAAAATTAAGTCGTGATCAGTTTATGTATACTTTATTAACAATAGTAGTAATAATATATATAATGAATTTGTATCTTGCTGAGAATGCGGCAAAGATATGCCTTTTCATCCCTACAAATATAAGATTTGACATTGTGATGGTGAATTTTAACATCTATGTTGTACCGGTTCTCTTTTTTGGTACGCGATTTAGCGACCGTGCATTGTTTAATTTCAGGTGGTTCAATTTCATTTCTAATAAAAATAATTTGATGCGAAATGATTTATTTCTTTCTCAAAAATAAATATTCCCAAATAGATTAAGAAATACTAAATATGGGTGTCATACGATTTCACCAAAATTTATATTATGGTCGTGGACTAATTTAATTTGAACTGAATTGATTATTTGATTATCTCGAATACTTTTAACTCCAATTTTTTAACACCCCAATTTAAGATTCATATCACCAACCATTAATTGTTGGAATTTTCAAATGTTCTTAAAAGTCGGTTTTCGATAAAAATCTAGAAAAAGACATATTAAATCTCAGTTGAAAATTACATTTAATAAAATGGATATAATTAATTTTATCTCATTCAATAAACTTTTATTTACATCTAAAATTGAAAATTTGGCTGGGTATCACAGGTGTAAAATTAGTGCGCCTTATCGGTCCGCCAACAACAAAATAATTTCATATTTCATATTCTGTGCCGCATCAAATCAGAGTTTATTAACTTTAATTTCATATTTTTCTTAAATTTATTTTTTATCTATTAAAATAATTGTTATCGTTATTAAGTAGCCGCATTTTTCCCACCTATTAATCTCTTGTAATATTTGGTATTTAACTTTTATCGTCTAACCCCTAGTTCCTTTTAGGTCCGGTGCGCTACTTCAATGAGCAATATTAATTCGATGCACAATAATAATTCATCACAAAACATTCACGACAATAGTTCGAATACATAGTTCGGGAGAAACACATTAGGTCTTACAACAATAGTCTCAAACAAAATTACATCAGTTCGCAAAATATAATGCTGAACAGCGAAAAAACATTGATTGGGAAACATATATGAAGATACGTATTTCTGGGCCTTTAAGTTCTCAAAATTATTCCTTCATGCTCAACGCCTCCTGACTCCATCGTCGCTCAACCTGCATGTTTAGAAATACATGCAGATTTGAGTAGATTTGCACTCAGTGAACACGTTGCCGAAAACAATACATAATAATAGGAATTGTCAGAATTATTCAAAGACAGGCACATGGGGTTTTAGTTCATTTGAAATCCTCCCATGTCCGTCAAAATCATTTTATTCATTTCATACCAAACTTGGGTTTTAAGTTCAGTCTGTCTACACTATCTGCTATCATGTGTGAACTAGAAAGTAGACCTTTGTCCACAACCACGATACCCATTCCATTTGGAAGTCACCAACAGTGCACTAGTCTCGACATTTTCTTTCTTCGAGACTCGATCAATAATTAAATCACATCATCATTTGATACTGGTCTTTGACCGCATTTGTCGGTTCAAATTTACAACCTCTCTAACCGCCATCCGATTAGAGGACAAATAAGTAATGCAAAATATTTTGTTCGTGATAGTTCAATTTTAGTTGAAGCATTTCATAATTTGATAAAGCGGGAAAGCATTTATTTTGGTTTTAGTATATAGTGTAACGCCCCGCCTTCAGGGCCTATGCGGGACTCTACTCAAAAGTTTGTGATTACCCACTTAGAAGGCATGATATTGAAGGAAATAGATAATGGCATGTAGATTAAATGAATGTGGTGTTACTCGTTAGAGAACCAATATATTCCAAGTCTAAGTTCTTAACATGAAAGTTATAAAGATTTGCATAACAAGGAACGTGGATGGAATACACATATGAAGATACGTATTCTAGGGCTTTGCATTCTCAATTTACTTCCACTCAACGATCTTCAACTCCACCAGCACTCAACCTGCATATAGGGAAAACATATGCAGGGCGTGATTACAGAAGCACTCAGTGGGCACATCGCCGAAAACATGCTTTCATAAAATAAAAGTGTTGCCTGTTCATGCAGATCATAGGGGTTTCAGATAAAGAACCCATGAACGCAGAAATCATTTAATTTTATGCGCACAATTTAAAGCCATACTATTTATTTTCTAAACAAAAACCGATTAGGGGGTAGACCTTCCCACTCTAATCGTTATATGCAGTCACCTCACTAAACTGTATGAGTGTAGTGGCACGTGTGCACATAATCAACGGCTCCCAGAGCCAGAACATCAATGTAATCATTGACTCCCAGAGCCACAATATAGAGAAAGGCAGATAGCCATGCGAAACAGTTCCATGCAAACACATTCAATTTCGCAACTAACTTACTTGAGGATTTCACAAAGCGGTAAACATGTCGGTGTGCACATATTTTGGTTTAAGAAAGCTCACCAGACATCCTCAATACTTAGTGGTTTTTCTCTCATTGAACTCGGTCCGCTTTGTGTCATCTTGGTACTTTCACCTTCAAAGTAAGTTAGGAGCATGTGAGGATCTCATCATTGACTCACATTTCAATCGTCATCTCACATAGTGATTGTTATCACATTCGTAAATAGAAAGTTCTTAGTTCGGTCGATGGGTTTGGAGTAGAGACATAGATATCAACACATCGCAAAAAAATAGAATTGGCTAAGTCTGAGAACAGGATCGGGCCGATCAGGCATGGATCGGGCCGATCATATCGACAAATTGCTAGTGGATCGAAGCCTTGATCGGGTCAATCAATATTCCAAAAAAGATCGGGCCGATCTGGCCGCAATGGACGATCAGAGTCAATATCTGGCAATCAACGTTTTATGAGAGGATCAGGCCGACCAGGACTTGATCGGGTCAATCAACAGGGTTGATCACGGTTGTGATTTGCTTAAAAGAGAGTTTTTCTGGGTTCGAAGGATGTTATTGAGTGATAGGGCCGATCTTCAAAGGAGATCAGACAGATCTTCATATTTTTTTGGGTTTATTGAATGTTCTTGATGGACCAGTCTGATCTTCAATAGCGACTGCGCCAATCTTCATATTTTCTGAGTTGGGTGGGGCGATCAGAAGGACGATCCCGATCATGTTATTTGAAAACTCAAAAATTTATGAACTTTCCCATTTTTGTTCCAAATTAAGTGTTTAGGTGTCTATGGATTCCTAAATTCAAGGACAACAATATTATGGAGTCAAAGCCAACATTCTAACATGTTTCAGGCATCAAATTGAAGAGAGAAGAAACTAGGATTTGGGAAAAGGTTATCAAATCAAACAATAATCAACATGGGATTTAAGATATGATAAAGTCATGGTTTAATCATCAATAATCCAAAAAATAGAACATCATTTAAGGTAGCATGCTTGATTAGATAATGAGAGGGGACTAGGATTTACCTTGAAATGGATTTCGAAATCGTAATTGAGACGATGGTTAGCACTCCCTCTTAATTTTCCTTTCGATTCGACGTTCTCCGAACTTTGTGGTTTGAAATTTTTTTCTAAATATAGAGTGAGAAACAATTTTCTAAGAGTGATAATCGGTCTTTTTGCATGTGTTTTTTTGTAGTTTTGTCGTCAGTGGAAAATGGAGTTTTGTTGTGACGTTCTCCGAACTTTGTGTAGTTCTGTCGTCAATGAAAATCCAGGTGGAAATAAGAAAATTTGGCTAAGGAAGAAAAATCCTCAGGTTGATTGGACCGAGGAGTCGCTCAAATCCTCATTGCCGTCGACCAAATTCAGAAAAAAACCCTCGGGTCGACTCCATCGAGCCGCCATTCGTCTGCACCAAAGTGTCGACCCATCTCCACCCGGGAATTCTCGGGTCAATGCTTGTCCTAGTCATTCATTGGTTTCGAGATGTCAAGTTTTCAAGAGAAGGAAAGCTCTCGGGTCGACTAGAGAACCCGTCGATCGATGCTTCAGAAAAGTCGACCAAATCCAAGAAGAAAACTCACGGGTCGATGGGACCCTACCGTCGTGCAATGGTAGCTGGAGTTGAGCTAAGCCGTCGATCAACTGGTTCAGTTTTTCATGGGCTTCTAGGCCCAGCTGTGGGTTTTGACCTAGTTTCGCCCCAAAACTATAAATAGGCATTATTTTGGCAAAATTTGGCAGCTTTTATCTTAGGTATAGGTGCCCTTTTACTTCAAAACATTCTCTAGTTTAGATTTATATTGTTTTTCGGTTCGTGACGTTCGGATTTTTTGAATTTATCGCTTACGCATGGATTTTCTTGTAAGTTAATTAAGTTGCTTTCATAGAGACATTTTAGCTTCCAATGTTGAATTTTAATTTCATCTTTCTTTGTGTTCATCTATGAGTTCTATGTTTTTCTAAATCTTCTTCTCTTTTCTTTCGTTTATGTTCGTTTTTGCCATGAGTAGCTAAGTTATTCGTGGGGTTCTAGGGTTAATACTCATAAAGAATAATTATGAATCGATGAATTGAATTTAATTGCCAACGGATCTCGAATCTTTCAAATCCTTTATTATTTCTTCCATTGATTCAACCGTAAATTGTTTTCAATGCGTTCTTAATTAATCTTCCTCAAATGAAAATTTCAAGGCATTAATGGATTCAGATTTCGAAAGGATTAATTAGAGTAGATTAAGTTCGAAAGAATTAATTGGTTTTGGTGTTGATTCTCTTTGGAGTTTTTAATTACTACTTACACTCAAAAGGCGAAAAGGGGTTTTAAGAATCTACTCCATTATTTAACTTATAAAGTTTGTTCGGTATTTTTGTAAATCAAAACGTTCTTGATTTTGTTAGTAATTGAAACCTTTTTGTTAGTCCGTTATTTTCATTGATGGCATGATCCTAGAACCTCCTCTTGTTACAATTGTTTAATTTGTGTTGATTGTTACCTAGTTGAAGTCTATATTTCTTTGAATTTTATCATTGAAAAATCCAAAAACAACCTCATCCCCTTCGCATGTGACTAGACAATAGAGATACTGATATAAATTAGTGCTTGACGATGTTTCTTTATACCAAGTCCCTAAGGATCAAATATTTTATTATTGCGACCCGTATTCTCGTTAGGAAATATGCGTATCAAATTTTGGTGCCGTTGCTGGGGACTTGATTGATTTGTTCTTAACACTAATTTATTTAAGGAGCTATTGCTTTAGTTAATTTTAATTTTTATCTAGGTAGATATCTTTTGTTTTGTCTGGTGTCTTGCTTATGGTTAATACTAGGGCTTTAAGAGTTACACTGATTTCTATAGATCCTAAAATTAATGTTACCATTAGAAGACTTAGGCAAAATCATGCTCAAACTGAGCAAACGAAACAAGTGGACTTTAGGACGTTAGAGAATAGAGGCTTCAGGAGAACTCCCAGCTTAAATTATGGCAAATGACACTCCTAATAATAAAAATCAAGAGAATAATAATAATCCACCTAGGGAGAGGGAACAGAACTTGCAAATAGTTTCGGACCCGAATCAACCTCCCTTGGGTATTTCCAATCTCACTCTTGATATAATCCAACAACTCCTTCAAGATTCTACCGAGTTGCGAGCAATTCACGAGCAACAAGCTCAAACGGCGCACGTGCAAGCTCAAGCTGCAAAAGCACCACCTCATAATCCCAACCCTCCTAATCCTCCTGTCCATCATGCTCATAAAAACCTGCTTGAGTTGAAAATGTTCTGAATGGAGGTAACGTGTTTAAAATTCCTCCACCACACTATCCTCCATACCAACATCCTAATCATATTCAGCGTGCTCCTACACCTGAGGCTCCTCAGCCTGCGGTACCATACAACGCCATTCCTGCTAATCAGCAAACTCTTGGGCATATCTTTGCTCCTCGTCAAGAGGATCATAGACATGCAACTTTCCGTTATGGTCTTGATGCCAACATTTTTGAGTTGAAAGGCATAGTTGTTCAATTTGTCCTAAACAAAGCTTCTCACGGTTTACCGTCTGGGACCCCATTGCTCATATAGATCAATTCCTCGAAATTACATGTTCTTACAAACTGAACGAGGTACCTCATAACCAAATTAAACTCAAACTTTTTCCCTTACTCTTTTAGGGATAGGGCGAGATCTTGGTACCGTAGTTTGGACAAAAGCAACATAAGGACTTGGCAAGAACTTGAGGCCAAGTTTCTTCAGAAATATTTCCCTTCTTCTGTTGTTATTGATAAACAAGTTGAAATCGCCGTTTTCAGTCAGCGTGTCGATGAGCAGCTGCACGAAGCTTGGGACCGGCATCGTGAGATGCTAAGAAAATGTCCTCGCCACCATGGTTTGAACCCTGAGACCAAGGCTCTTGTCAATGCCTCGGCTGGAGGTTTTCTCATGAAGAGAACTTCAGAAGATGCAAGACAAATCCTTAAGGATATGACTAATGACTCAGCTTGTTGGTCAACACAGTGTTCTTAAGCTGTGACGGTTTGGCAGACAGCTGCCATTGATGATCAATCTTCTTTGGCTACCGAAGTAGCCCGTCTCGTGATGATATTGCTCAATACTACAGGGCACGTGAGGTGCCTGTAACCCAAATCCTTCTTTTTAATAATGCACCTCGTATCATGGAGGTTAAACCAAACTACCCGGTGGATGTAAATCACATTCGTAATTAGCAACCACCTCGGATTACTTACCCATAGGGAAATGCGGTATAACCCCCATTGATAGGTTCAAACATCCCAATTTCTCTTTATGCGAACCTGCATAATTCCCTCATGCCTCCTCCTGATTTCAATGTTCAAAATGAAATGATTATGGACCCAAGGTCACAGAATCAATTCACAAGGGATAATAATCAAGGAAAAAATGAGAATCCACATCATAGGAACCCATAGGTCCAGAATTTTCAGAATCAGCAGAACCATAACCAACAAAATGGTCTTAATAGTTCCAATTCTTCCAGTGCTAATAATGAAAGTAACACAAGATTTAATAAAATGGAAGGGGATGTCAGTGTCTTAATGAAACAAATGAAAATTATTGAGATTTAAATTGGCCAAATTACTAACAGAGTGACCAGTCAACACAAACCGGGCCAACTCCCGAGCAACACTGAACCTAATCCAAAAAATCAAGTCAATGCAATTACTCTGAGAAGTGATGCTTATTACAATCCTCCTTCCAATCCTGCTGCTTCTAATCTTCCATCTGATCATAATCTGCCTAAAACTTCTAATCATGCTCATGAGAAACCACTTCCCATTTCTCCTGCTTCTTCAGCGAAGGGCAAAGAACCGACAAAGAGTGGCAGTGAAGCCCCTGAAAAGGCTAATGCTGTTAATGTCCCACACAACGATGTGGAGGAGATTTATGTCCTATCTCCCGCTTATAAGCCCGTTCTGCCTTTCCCACAGCGATTAGCTAACAAGACGTTGGATGAAAAATTTTCCAAGTTTCTTGAGCACATTAAGAAGGTCAATATCCATATCCCTCTTGTTGAGGCACTACAAGACATGCCTAGCTATGCAAAATTCTTAAAAGAAATGATCTCTCAGAAAAGGAGATTCGTTAGCCAGGAAACTGTCAACCTCTTTGAGGATTGCAGTGCTGTGATACAGAGCCAGCTACCTATCAAAAGGAGAGATCCTGGGAGTTTTACCATTTACCGTGTCATTAGTGGTCATACCTTTGACCAAGTTCCTTTGATTCTAGGGCGAGTGTAAATCTCATACCGTCTCAATCTTCAAAAGATTGCAGATAGGTTCCATAAAACATACTACAATCACTCTTCAAATAGCAAATCATTCCATATCTCACCCAAAGGGTATAGTCGAGGATGTGCTGATTAAGATCAATGACTTTATCTTCCCGACTGACTTTGTGGTTTTGGATATGGAGGAGGATAAGAATGTGCCTCTGATCTTGGGCCAACCTTTCTTGGCCACTGGGGTGCCTTGATTGATGTGAGGAAGGGTGAACTCACTCTTCGTGTCAATGATGAGAAAAATACTTTTTTCTATCTTTAAGGCCATGCAACAACATGACTCGAGTTCTTATGAAGAAGAATGCAATTGCATCGAGTCTTTCATCCCTCTTCCTTTGTGTCCAATCTTTTATTCTTCTGAGCAAGCCAACCTTGAGACTTGCCTCCATAACTCACTCTAATTTGGAGAACTTCTTGGTCATGTGAGTAGTGAGTTGGACGATCTAGTTCATCAACTAAATTCGTTTAAGGAGGTGAGCAAGACCAAACATTGCAAATTCTTGGCTTTGCAATCTCCTGAAAAGACAGTGGCATCCCGAAAGAAAAGGGATGAAGAAAATGATGAAGCTCCAAAGCTTGAACTTAAGTCTCTTCCTGCTCATCTGCAGTATGCTTTCCTAGGTCCTGATGAGACCTATCCTATCAATGTTTCTTCCACTCTTTCCGCCGATGAGCTTGAAAAACTTATGTCTGTCTTAAGTGAGCACAAATATGCAATTGGTTGGACCATAGCAGATATCAAAGGAATTAGCCTATTTCTTGTCATGCATAAGATCATACTCGAAGAAGAGGCTAAGTCCAAAGTGTAACCACAAAGATGTCTTAACCCGACGATGCAAGAGGTGGTTAGGACAGAAGTTGTCAAACAGCTTGATCATGGCATCATCTATGCCAATTCTAATAGCGAGTGGGTGAGCCTCACTCAAGTCGTTACTAAAAAGGGAGGTTTCACTATCGTTAAAGATGACTCTGATGAGGAAATTGTAATGAGATCGGTTACTGGGTGGCAGTTTTGTATCGATTACAGAGCCCTTAATGAAGAAACCTGCAAGGATCACTTTTCCTTCCCATTCATTGATCAAATATTGAATACACTTGCAGGTTATCCATTCTACTTTTTCTTGGACAGTTATTCTGGTTACAACCAAATCATGGCTGCTCCAGAGGACTAACATAAAACTGCTTTCAAAGTATGGTGTAAAACATCACGTAACGACTGTCTACCATCCTCAAGGAAATGGGCAGACAGAGTTAGCTAATCGAGAGATCAAGCTAATTCCAAAGAAGACTGTTGGATAAACAAAGAAGTGGGCCAACAAGCTTGATGAAGCATTATGGGCCTATCAAACAACGTACAAAACACCGATTGGAATATGTCCTTATCAAATCATTTTGGGAAAATCTTGTCATCTTGTAGTCGAAATCAAGCATAAGGCACACTGGGCTGTGAAAAAGCTCAATTGTGATTTCACCGCTACTCAAAATGATCGAACTCTTACCTTGAAAGAACTTGATGAGTTTCAAAATGAAGCTTATGAGAGTTCCAAAATCGATAAGAAGAGGGCCAAGAAATTTCACGACATCCATATTCGGAAGCTTGAGTTCTGTCTAAGGGATAGAGTGTTACTTTTTAACTCACATTTGAAGTTATTTCCAGGGAAATTGCACTGAAGGTGGTCCGAACCGTTCGAGGTTGCTAAAACCTATGACAACGGTACAGTAGACTTAGTTGGAAGTGATGGGAACCCATTCCAGCTAAACGGACAGAGAATTAAATGATATTACAATCAAGAGGTGGTGAAGACGGTCCGTCTACATTGTGGCATCTTGAGGAGCCTGTGAGGTATCGTCGAGCAAAACGACGTTAAAAAGATGCGCTTGTTGGGAGGCAACCCAATTTTTATTGCTTTCATTTCTTCTAGTTTTCTTGTGTGCTTGCATATGTTCCTTTAATAACTCATTTTTTCTCCTCAAATTCATTCCCTCGTTGTGAGGGGGTAGAGCGCATTATTAAAGGTTGTTGTATTATAATTTTCATTTAGTGTGTGTGGTGTATATATAATAAAAAATGTCTCGGGTCGACTTCTCGGTACCGTTGAGCATCGGGTACCGAGAAACCCGGTTCATGGTGCGGAGTTGATGAATTTACTAAGAAATATCAGTAAATACCAAGCCGTTGATCGATGCCCCGGGCAGTTGATCGACTGCTCAGTAAAACCTGCCATAAATATGCGCGACCCCTGCGCATTCAGTCGCGCGTCTCTTTGAAATTTCAAACCCTACTTCTACCCACTCATTTCCAACTCAATTTTCTCCCTCCTAAGGACCCAAGTTATGTTTCTAATCCCTCATTTATGGTTTATACACTTCATTTACGAGGTTTGAGTGGATTATTTTATGAAAGTTTTGGATTAGGCGAAAATGGGGGATTTGTTTTGGAGTCGACCGTTGTCCAATTTTCTCCATACAAATATGGTTCTTTACCCTTCTTGATGAGTTTTGTGCTTGATTTGGTTGATGGGTACTTCAATTTTGGGCAATTGAACATGGATTGTGGATTTGGGTGAATTTTTCTTGAAAACTAGGGTCCATAAGCAAAAATTTGGGGATTTTCTTGAATTTAACGTGAATTATGCCATATTCTTATGCTTTTGAGTTCTTAGTGGTTGGATATGATGGATTTGTATGGATTGTTATGAATTCCCTTGGTTTTGCTAATTTTCCTTCAAATTATGCTTCATTTTTCTTGAGATGTTTAGGGGATTGTTAGTGAGAATTTGATGAGTTTGACGACTTTATGATTTTAGATGATTTTTGACATGGGGGATGAACTTGCATAAAAATTCTTGACTTGTTGAGTGACCCATGCATTTTGAGTTTTGTAGGTATTTGACGAGAAAAAAAAATGGACAATCGGGAGTTTGATCACAATGAAATCAACCAAAGGATAAAGGAGATGTATGAGATTAGGGCAACCCGGTTCCTTAATGAGGAAACCATGGACAAGTTTGGGATTACAGCGGACGTGAGGCAAATGTTCGCAAATGTCAGTTGGGGATATTTAGCCAAGAAGAGTTGGTATACTTACAAGAGTTTCACGAAGGAGTTCTAGGCCTCTGTGGATGTGCATGAAAGCAACTGTCCGAAAATTCCCATGGGCATGACGTTCAAGATGAATAACAGAGAGTACAAATTGACCTGGTAGTAGTTGGATGGCATTTTCCGTTACAAGTTTGGATGGGGATTTAAAAGATATGAGTTCGTTAAGAAGGTGGCTGTAGATACTTCTCCAACGAAAAAGTTTGACATATCTATTGTCAAGGCCTCCTTAGTGGATAATCTAGTTCTAGATATGCACTCAAATTTTTTCGTTGCTCCATTTTCGGCCGCCATGAATGTAGCAAGGTATGATCGTATAAGGCAGACGTGTTGTATTCTATGTTAGCAGGGAGGCATCTAAGTATTGGAGCATTTTTTATGGACAACTGGAAAAGGCAGC
>AYJT01013119.1:0-10273 GCA_001278415.1 Ocimum tenuiflorum | reverse complement strand
AGATATACTGTTACATAATCATGTTACACATGTTACATTGCTTGAATTATTAACAAGTATATCAATTAAAGGGAAATTGATTATGGTAGAATTTTTCTATATCTGGGACATTATTTATCTCCATTAATTTAATTTATACACTTGTCAATAACACCATTGTCTAACAAGAGATCCGGACCGTGATCCCCCTCCCCAACTAAAAAAAGATTATATGCAATTAATAATACATTTATATGTATGAAAAATTTTCTATAAATAGTTTTATAATTTTGTACCGTATAAAGTGACACGTATATTTCATGAATGATTATTTATAATATGTAATTGGTTTGCAAAAAATATACTATATGAACATATTTTTGTTCAAGCAAACATATCCAATATGAATCTCGTTTGAAGGTTTATAAGATCAATTTTAATTTTGTATATAATATGTTAAAAAATAATTTGATTTGAGTAAGCTATTATCGTTTAAAATTTTAAGCAATTTTTTGGGAGATAGTAGAAAAATTATTCTACAACATATCATATATGATCAAATCATGAAAATACCCTTATTTAAGTAATAAAAAATAACGAAATCAACCAACCACGGCGGCCGTAAAATTAGAATAAACTGACAAAATACGTACTTAATTTGCATCTAAAAATTAGTTTGCATGTGATTACGACTGTATGTTTATATATATAATGTCACAACCATTTCTTAAGACCTGTTTTTAAATGGGGTGATTATATTTGGAACCCCCAAATCTCTCAATAGAACTCCCAACAATAAAAAATATAAATAATTATAAATTATCTTTTATACCCTTATAATATCATTCACTTTCATCTCTAAAAAAAGTTCTCCGAGGTCCTTGATTTGGGTGTCGACTTATCTTTTTTTGCTATGCTCCTCTCTGTCTTGTTTTCAACAATCCTTCTTCCCCTGATCTGCTTTTTTGCTATGTTTTTCGTTCGTCTTCTTCTTTCAGTGCTCTTCTTCTTTGTGTTGGTCTTCTTCTTGTTGAGGGTTGCTTGTTTGTGGTTGTGATGTTGGTTTAATGGTAGGTGTCGCAATCGCCGGTGGACGGTGGGGTGTTTTGTGTGCAATTAGGTATTCTTTTTTTTATGTAGAATTTCTAAAATAACCATTTTGTTATTTGAAAAGCAAAAGTAGCCACATTCTTATAAAACATTTACAATATAATCAAAGGATATTTTTGCCCTTACTTTTCTGCCATCAATAATTGGGAGAGTACTTTTTGCGGAGAACTATGTTGGTTGAACCGATTAAACCGTTATGGTTGAGATGGTTGAACCAATATTCCTTTAAAATAATTATTATATGTGGGTTTAGGGTTGAAATTGCGGTTTAGCCGAGGTTCCGTCGGTTCAACCGTCGGAACCGACGGAAAACTACAGCTAAACCGCAATTTCAATCGATGTTGAAATAATAAATATAGTTTATATATTAAATAATAAAATCCTCAAATTTATATAACCAAATTATGAAATAATAATTTATATATTAAATATAATTTCATATTTTATAAATATAATTTATATATTAAATAATAAAATGCTGAAATTTTGGAATAAAACATAAAATACAGATATGAAGATTAATTGTTTTCTTCGCGACTTGGGCATTTGCATTTTGTGTGCCCTATGGACTTGCAGATACTGCATGTTTTTCGGCGCTCTACTCATGTTGGTAGATGTTTCTCTGTGTCCTGACTGATGTGTTGTACCTCGTGTGGATGTAGCTTCGGCACCGGACAGGTGTCGACTATTTTTTGGACGACCATCTTGGAGAGTAATAATCGGAGGCAATACAACCAATGACTGGTTCTCTGGAGATATGACCCAATCATCTCGCGGAAGAAGTTGGTGTCCGACCCTATTATATATAGTGCGCCAAGTAGAAATCTTGTAGTAGAAGAACACATAGTCGTAACATGAAACTTGATCCCAAAAGAGGAGTGTGAGTAACATGAAACTATTTTTGCATGGAAAATTCGTAAAATACTTTTATCGTATTGCAGTAGCCACATGAGAGCACGGTATTTGATCCACTTGAAATTCACCACAATTGCACTGAGTGTTTGATAAATCGACTCCATGATCTGCTGCCATCATTTACCTTGTATGTATCTGTTCCTGTGCTCACAACGCTATACCCCAACGATAGTTCAACCAACAGAGCAAATTTCTGCACAACCTCCTCGGTTAATTGATCGTTTCTGGCTCTCACTTTTTCACATCTCAAATCGAACCAGTACTCAACAACATGCCTAAATGCTTCTAGCAACGAGCATATCGGTAGACGTCTAGCATCCAGTAGATGCGAGTTGAACGACTCAGCTGCATTAGATGTTATGAAGCTGAACCAACGAGTTGGACACAAACATCTGGCCCATCGTTGGGGGCCGGCCTCCAGCGATTTGCTATATGCTAAATCAAAAATTTCCTGGATCTTGGCCATCACTTTGTCGTATGTAGTGATGTGATAGGCATATGCTGCTCTGCGATACAGTTTAACTATTGCGCACCGTAGCAAATGAGCTTGTGAGGAGATGATAGAAATAGATGTCGTACGCCGTTCCTGGAAACACATCTACAATGGCATTAGCAATGCTAGCGTGTTGGTCTGAAACAATAATCAAGTTATCATTGCATCCGAAAGCCATGCGTAGTCTCGATAAAAACTACTTCTAGGACTCATCGTTCTTCATGGGCCCGACTTCGATAGCAAGTGGGAAAAGTTGTTCGTTGTCGTTTTTAGTTACAACAACGAACATCACACCCTTGTTTCGCATCATATCCTACAACATGTATAACAAAAATTAATTGTTGTATTATTCAATTAATTAATTTAAAAAATAATTATATGCTTACAAAGAATCGAGATGACATGACACGAACAAAATCAGGCTCGGGATTGACACTAAGCACTTTCACATCTTTACTCATGAGGCGGTGTCGTACAATGGCCGCGTACCAGTCCACAACTCCTAGATCAAGCGGTGTCTTCATGTTCATGATTGACTTGAAAAAAATACGTGTGTACTTTTGGTCGTCCATCTGTGACAACCGCTCACCCTCATCATCTACTTCTTTGACATATGCGAAGAACATCCTTGACATTCCTTTACTAGATTGACCCCCTAACCACGGTCTTCCGGGCTTATTGCCCAACAATTGACCTTCCTGATAAAATATATATATATATGTGTGTGTGTGTGTGTCAGACTTTATAATTATATTATTTCTTGTTAAAGTATACTATATCATACCTCATCGCTAACGGCGACCATGCCGTCATCCACATCGTTGCCTAGGCTACATTTGGAAGGTTGAGCTCGTTCTCTATCACCACCGTGTCTTTGATCATAAGACACGCTGTGCCGCTTGTCAACCGATACATCATTGACATTTCCACAAGGCATGGACGGTTCGGCCTCTCCATGATATCTCCGACCAAAATAAGAAGTAAATGTTGGGAATATGTTCTCCTCCCAAAGATCATCCCAGCGGTCAAAGACAACTTTCTTTATGAACTTCAACATCTTATGTTTTTTCCTTCCTTTTATCTCTCTCAATGCAGATTCTCTATCGAAAATAGAAGACGACGACTGCAGGTCCTGCCTGCTGACCGTGTTTGGTGCTCTGGGAGTTGCATCTCAACCAGTAGGATTTATCTCTCTCGAACGAGAGTGCTCTCGATCCGGCTGGTCTATCAAAACAGAACGCGATCACCGGCTCGTTCCCTCTACTCCTCGCCAGTAGCCCAATGCAACCCCTCCGCAAACGATGTTCACAGATTCATAGTAGGCAACCCTAAATGGATTCAAAATCTAACTGTTACGCTAGTACCAAAATCGCATCTCACTGTCCGTTGGCACGAGATGGGTATGACAAGACAACTGTAAAAAAAAATTACGAATTAAATGTTAATGATAAATTATACAAAATATAGTATTTTTTTAATATACAAATACGAAAATACCGATTGCTTCAATAATTCTCCAAATTTCGTTCACATGGGATTTGCGAAATGCCACTGGAGGAAGCTTGATAGAAGATGGGGGCCTACCAAATGGCCACAAAGTCACGCCACTTTAGGGATGGCTTCAAATGACCAAATCTGTTGAGAAAAGAAAATTATTGGTGACCCATAAAAAATATATAAGATGCTATTAAACTAAATGAAAATTTTATACAAAAAATGCCCAGAATGGTCCGCTCAAGCCGAAAGGGTCCAAGTTCGCCAGCTTTCTTCGAGAGATGCTTCACATAGTGCAGTAGGGCCGAGAATGAATAAGCTCCCTAAGGAAAAACATTCCAACAGTCTAAATCTTCTACTAGGGCGAATATCCAGGACTCTAAAAGCTTACCACCATTATACCCCAAAAGAATATATCAAGTCATCAGAAGATTGACAATCTTAAGGTAGTCGTCTTGTTGTTCATATTGTAATCTTTTTTCCGAAAATATTTCCAACAACTTGTCAGCCTTAATTAAAATCCCCCCACAAACCCTTCCACACAAATCACTCGACCTATGATCGTACCCCGTAGTTGCATCGAAGTCTGACGATCCAAAACTAAGTCTCGTCATTAAAGCAAATTCAGATGGCCCAAACCTCAAGTTTGTTTGCCCGACCCTAAACCATAATTCCGTTCAGTTTCTACGATCATCTGACGGGCCATCAAGGAAAATATGAAACGGTTCAATATATTACCCATCCGATTCCACCCCAAAAATATTCCAAAATACCCTGCCCGAAATCTTTCTACCAGATCGGGACCACCAACTACAGTAAGAGTTTCCACTATAGTTTCTATCACCTTCAACTCACAATAAATGGTAACTTAGGGGGTAGCCCCAAATAGTGCAGGGCAAACAAAGATAGGCTGCGTAAATCATAAATAATCAATAATTGGATGAAATGATCGTACAAACATATTTGATATATAACTGCGGGAATCGATTATTTTACATGATTAATATATCTTCTTCTTTTTGTGCTTGATCTTTTATGCGAGTTTCAAATAATATTCAATTTGAGAAAAATCTTTTGTTTTAGTACTAATAATAGAGAGACATAATTCAAATAATATTCCATTAGAGCGACATAATTCTAATAACATTGCACAATAATTTTAGTACATTGTATATCAGCATATTACAAGTTGAATTTATTAACAACCTCAGTTTTATCTAAAATTTTTACTCATTCATTCAATATACGTGTATGTACCTTCTTGTATATTAGTATAAATACAAATCCTAATTAGGCAATAATTAATAATTAGGAGTAATTAATAATTAATAATTATGAGGAAGACATAATTCTCATATTCATGCTAAATCGAAACATTAAGCCTCATTCATACACATTAAACCCCGTTCGAAACAACGTTCAATTTTTTTTAATGAGGAAACCTTCAATTTTTTTTTAAAATATGGACTAATTACACATAATTAAAAATTTTAAAATTACTAAGTATGGACTAATTACATAGAATACTGAAGTCAAATATTAAAAATTACCTCATTTGAAGCCATTGTCTTCGATGCTTGCGCCGCCGATTCCGATGGTGAACGTCGCTGGTTGAGGGAGAGGAGAGGAGAGAATTTGTGATTTGGCAAAAAATTTGTGTAGATTGATATAGTTGAGCTGAGCCACGATTTCTACAACATGTGAGGGAATCAAATCAGTGTATATTTGACACAAAATCAGGGTTGCGATTTCCAAAGATTTGACCGTTGAATATACGGATTCCGATGGTTGAACCAACTTATTCCAACAGTTCCGACGGTTGAGACGATGGTACACGGTTCAACCATGAATTAATTTCAAAATTTTATACGGTTGAGACGATGGTACACGGTTACAACATTAATTGCAATAACTTAAAATTATAAAAATAGTTATGGTTTTGTCGGTTGAGACGACGGTTTAACCGGTTGAACCAAAAAAATTATAAATTATAAATTAAAAATGTAATTAAATTATAAAAAATAATACATGAGTGGTTGAATCAATTAAATCGTGGTTTTTTTCCGGTTTAGCCGATAATTAAAATTTAATTTCAAATTTTCAATAGGAATAAAATTAATGAAAATTGTGTGGTTTGAACGGTTCCGACACACAATTTATACAGTTATGACAGTTCAGTCAGCATTTAATGCCAATCATTGGCTAACACTTGACAACCAAGTACAATTTTAACCGAAATTATTAGAAAAAACCAGAAAAGTAAGGGCACAAATGTCACTTTGGCTATATTGTGAATATTTTATAAGAAGTGGCTATTTTTGCACTTCTTTTATTTAGAATGGCTATTTTAGAAAGAACCCAATCTTTTTTTTAATGTTTATGAGTGTGGGATATTATAAGGATATAATAATTCATTCAAAAATTATTTATATTTAAGTCAAAATTAGAGATTTTAATGAGTAAATTGGGGTTCTAAATAAAATCACCCTTTTTAAATTAGGCTAAGCCCGACTTGGATATGACCATGCTGCTGCGAATTCGTAAGTGTAGAGCCCAAAAAGAATATTTTATTTTATTTTATTTTTGTTAAGCGCAAATATTTTATTTTAAGTATTACAGATTAATATTTTTTTTTTTGTGCAATTATAGATTAGTAGTTCTTGTGTTAGTTGTTACTGTAAATTAAAACAAGAATATTTTTTTGATACAAGAATTAGCATTTAAGTTTTTTCTGTTTAAACTTTATTTGTCTTTGGTTCTAACTTCTAACCATGCAAAACCGAACTTATTATTGTCTACTTTCTTTTGAGAGGTAACTTATTACTGTCTACTATTTATATATTAATTTTCACAATTGAAAAAAAAACAAAATAATTTTAAATAACTTTATATAACAATCTAATAATAAAATGATCAAGATTTGTAAATTGAACCTGAAAAACAATAGTTGGCGTGATAGTGAAACAGAGAGATTGAAAGTTTGTTATTACATATAAGATCCATTGAACATAACATAACTAATGTATTTGTTGATACTTTTGTTTTGTACGATATTTTCGGACTCTGGCAGGTGTAGCTTGGTCCAGTTTCTCAAAATTACATTCTCAAATTTTCACACGTAACCAAATCATTCAGGCTAATAACTTCACGTACGATTGAACTTGCTCAACCACACGAACCTAGTTTCGAAAAAAAATTGATCTAAAAATAATATTTGCATTGAATTATAATTACTTTACTAATACATCTATATAATGGAAGTGGTGGATCTATGGACGTGTGGGCACACCAAACTTTTATTTCTTAAAATTTTATATTTACTATGAATAATTTTTTAAAAATCCTAACTTAAATCTATCACCAGCACTATAACAGATCATTAAAATCCTATTTAATTTGCCTATTTGCCGGAAACTCATGTTTTATCATTTAAAGTCCATATCCTTTAAAGAAATATGAGTTCACCCTTAACATGCTTGCTAAACACTACTGAAATTGGAATTCCATTTACCCTCACTATAAAGAATGAAATAAAAAAGTAAAATCTCGCGGCATAATTTTAAAATAGGAGTATCCTGTGCCTTCACTAAATTTCACGGAGTTTGAAATTTTGCATGCGCCACGATATACGATTTTTATAGGAGAATTCAATATTTCATCAAATTTAGTCAACCTTTTTGGTTTTTTTAATTATTTTTGCTGTCGCGGAGGCTCGACGTGTTGCTCCTTTCATCTCGAAACAGCCGGCATCTATAGTGTACCCATCTGAGGTTGATTTAATGTGTTGGTTAAGTTGGCTTATCTATGATCTAGTTTCCATGCAAAATTATATTTACTATTGGTCTACTTTTTTTTTTGTTGGCCTTTTTTTATTTATTTTCAGATTATTACAATAAACTCAACCCTACTCTAATGTTCTCACATAAATTCAAACTCTTATCCTTTAAGATCATAGGAAATGTGCTTATCACTGCACCTCGAGGTGGTAGACTATTTTTGGCCCTTTTAGTTTTGTGTTTCGTAATTTAAATTTGTTTAGGGTGTAAAGGAGAACAAGTAAAGAATTAATCCACAATCTCTCCCTCAATTTTCTCTCTTCTCTCGACACTCCCTAGCTCTCTTTTCCCCTACTCTTCTCTTTCCCTACCTCTAACTTTTCTTTTCAAACTATGAATTATCAAGGTAGAATGGAAGGACAATAGATTGTTACAAAGGAACAGAGGTTGTAACAATCGGTTTCATCGATTATGGTCTCAGTGGCGTGATGATAACAGAGACTTGAACCAGTGAAAGCAGTCTTGACTTAGATTCCAAACAGTACCATAAAGGGTCCTCACCACACGACACAGCAGGCACAAGCCTTCTGAGACAAATCGAGCCAACAACACATAGAGGTCACCTCACGGGTGAATCCTGGTTGCTCTCAAAGGTATTGCTTGGAGTGGAGTTTGTAACACCTCGTATAAATTTTTCCTACATTATACAATTATTTACTAATAGAAAGCAAAAGAAAAATTTGAGATCTTATATTATCATCATACAATGGTAAATATGTGATTAAATAATAGAAAATTTCATAAATAATAGAAAATTTCATGAGAATTTCAGAAGTAGTTTCAGAATTCGAATCGGATAAGTAGAATGAAAGTTATTGCGATTTTACTATTTACAGGGAATACCGGGTTATGATGTCACGAAATTCCGGACGACGATATGGTTCGAAAATTAATAATTTGAGCAATTATGCTCCGTAAATTTTGTAGAAATGTTTTCGTTCAATCGGATCGAAAATCAGATATCGAAACGGTCGAATACGCGACGTCAAGGGTTTGGAGACTGTCCGATGACATCACCAATTTCGTCATGACATGCCCTCCCTCATCTATAAATAGAGAGCCTCTCCCCTCATTTCTTCACCTCAAAATCGATTCCAAACTCTTGCAAATTTGTTTCTCACTCTACACTTAGAAAAAATTATCAAATCACGATGTCTGGAGAGCATCGAATCGAAGGGAAAATCAAGAAGGAATACTAGCCATCATCTCAAATATGATTTTGAAATCCATTTCAAGGTAAACCTAAGTCCCCTTTCATTATCAAATCAAGCATGCTAACTTGAATGATGTTTTATTTGTTGCATCATTGATGATTAAAGCATGCTCATATCATATCTTAAATCCCCATGTTGATTATCATTTGATTTGAGAACCTTTGCCCAAAACCTAGTTTCTTCTCTCTTCAATTTGATGCCCGAAACATGTTGGAATGTTGGTTTTGACTCCATAATATTGTTATACTTAAATTTAGGAATCCATAGACACCCTAAACACTTAATTAGGACCAAAAATGCGAAATTCATAAAAATTTCCGAGACTTTTCTAGCGCTCGATCGACTTGATCGGATGCCCAATCGAATCGATCGGCGTTGAAGATCGACTCGATCAACCTCGATTGACTTGATCGGTCAAGAACCTTAGAAAATTTTCCAGAAAACTTGAAGATCGACTCGATCCTGCTTGAAGATCGACTTGATCATTCAAGAACACTTGAAGCTCGATCATCAAGAACACTTGAAGATCGACTCGATCATGTTTGAAGATTGACTCAATCACTCAAGAACACCCCAGAAATTCTTTTTCGACCCGATCAAACACCCGATCGACTCAATTAAACCTCGATTGACTCGATCACTTTTTTCCAGATTGACTCGATTAAGCTCGAGACCTTTGATCCAATTCAACCTCGATCGACCTGATCCAACCTCGATCGACTCGATCACACTTTGCCAGGATCAACTCGATCCATTTCGATCGACTTGATCACACCTTTTCATGATCGACTCGATCCATCCCAATCGACTCGATCAGAAACCCTGTTTTAGCAAAACTTAACAATTATTTCAAGTCTTGTACCTCGAGTCTCCACTCCAAACCCGACGACCACGATAACAATAATAACGAACAATTAAACACAAAGCATATAGAATACGTAGCATCTGTTTTGAGTTAATCATAATAATATCCTCACACGTGATTACGATATATCAAAGGTGGACACTCGTTGAAGATAGAAGCCGTCTCTGTTATTCAACCAGCTCCGTGAGCAAAACGACAAAGGAAGACATGTGGGCTTTCTTAAACCAAAATATGTGCACATATACATGTTTACCATCTGTTGAAAATTGTCAAGTGCAATATTTACGTATCCAATGTGTTGGCCTGTAAATGTCTTGCATGTTTATATGTCTATGATGTTAATCCAACTTTGGAAGCCGTTTAGTAA
>AYJT01013014.1:0-10441 GCA_001278415.1 Ocimum tenuiflorum | reverse complement strand
GCGTGATCTAGTTAGTATTGTTCGTGCCGCCCCGCTGGAGAGCATGGGTTGAGTCCGAGGTAGGATCATATGGGGGATGGAGGTTTGCCACGCCACTTAATCAGGGCAACTTGTACGGATTGGTATTGTGCATAGTACACCAGTACACTCGTTTCAGGAGGCCATTCCCCTGCCCTTTTGAGGCACACTTTCCCATCGAGGAGTACCTCGAGACACTTCTAACTGAGGTAGAGCCAGATAGAGTTGCTATCTATGATAACGAGATAGTAGAGACCGAGTCTGAGCCCGAGCCAATGCAACCGCCGACACAGAAGTTGGTACCTGAGGATGAGGAGGATACCAAAAAGGACCCTGAGGAAAATCCCGACGAAGACCCGGAGGAAGACCTAGAGGAGGAGGCTGAGGATATGGAGATTGAGCCGCTGCTCGACTGGTCTGACACTCAGAGACCTGCAACAGAGGGGACTGGAGAATGGCTGTCTGAGTGATGAACCCCGTTGGCTGTCCGAGTGATGACCCAAGTCTAGGCTTATGTTTTCTGATTTCGATTTTAATGTTTTGTAGAGGGATGAACCCCGTTGGTTAGAAGCTTTCTTTTGTTGTTTCTGAGTTGTTGTATCGTCCTCGTAGAGGCAAATTTCTCATCTATGTTATAATTATTGTTGAATGATGAGTCTTTTTATTTTAGTGATGTGATGTTTATGGTGTTTGTGTTGATGTTTTGAATGCCATTATGAATAAGATTGAGATGCATGGCACCCACTGATAGACATATGATTGTATATGATTGAGTATTGAATGGCAGCCGCAATGGAGGACGAGGACCAGGAGATGACAGAGACCAGAGCAATAATGAACATGAGCTAGAGGTCGAATCATCAGCGGAACTGTCGCAACGCCCCAACCTCGCCAGCCGAGATGCCACGATGAATCCGAAGGGAGAAATGATAATAAAAACATATCAGTGGAGATCTAATTATAAAAATAATATCAATACAGATGGGATACGAGTATATGCATTTTTGCAACATCAGAATCAAGGTACAAACATCCATTTAATAGGAATAACAATTTCAGAAGGAAAGGAGTATGTGCACATACGTTGCCATGGTATGAAGGTTAGGTTACAAAACCAACAAATAACTTAAAGGTAGATGCAGAGCTTAATATTTAGCTAGTGGAAACATGGTTGAGGGAGGTATGTGAAGATACACCCCTCAGGGCATCTAAATTCTTAACGCGTCCTTGCTCAACGTCGTCATGACTCCATAACCATCGTCAGAAGACAAGACCCAAACCATAAATATGTCACTAACACCCATCGGTCTCACCCTACTGATTTGCTTGGTTCAAGCTCGCAGAGGGAATAGACTTATATTATGCAAAATAGTTAAGTGATAATAATTTGAGTTCACAAACAAAGCATCATTAAGAGATTTTTGCAAATAAAGGCAAGTTGAGTTGTTTTATGTATATAAGAAAGCCCACCTTACTTTTTTAGCAATTCTCTAGTGTTTTTTGGGTTTAGCATGATTGTTACCGTTGCCGATAAGTCATCACCTTCAAGAAGATCACTAAGTGAAGACTGCATTCGTTGTCTTATGATCAAAAATAACAATCATCGGCATTAATCTTGCTTAAAACTCTTTAGTCTCATGTTATTACATTGCTGCATAAATTTTATAGTCGCTTGGTTGGAGTGGAGACTGAGTTTCAAAATGTAGAATAGCACAGTAAAAAGTTCAAGGTAACAAATTACAACTGGTGCTTCGATAAATAGACTGAGTCTATATTCTCATCTAGGTTTGAATTAAATCAATGAGTGTCGAGATAATTAGATTCGAACAAAGTTGAAAAGAAAGAAAAAGGTAAATAAATATGATCTGGTATGGTGTATTGGATGAAGGATAGAAGGTAGGATCAGTTAGACGGTAAGATATTAAATAAACTAATATTTGATTCAGAGTTTGGAGTTAGTCGCGTTATCATAACAAAAGTTTCAAGTTAGAAGACAGTAAGATGGGTTAGTATGGAATAAACGGTAAGCTGATGAAGATATATGATCAAACAATGAATCAAAGGTGAACGGAAATAATCAAGATCGGTAGTTATCAAGATAAACATGATACAAACATACTTTCAAAATGAGAACAGGGGCAGGGGAATATGATCAGGTCAACCTGCAAATTTGAGAGGTGATCGGGTCGATCAGTACGTGATCGGGCCGATCGGGTATAATATTTTGGTTCCAAGTTGATCAGGGTCATTGATCGAGGGATCCAAATTTTGGGGATTGGATTGAACCTATTGGGATCATGATCGAGTCGATCGTGAAATAAAATTAAGGCCAATGGAGGTTCGGATCGGTGGGATCAAATATGGCATGATCGAGTTGATCGGTTCAGAATTTTGGAGGCAGATCAAAAGTTGGATTGGGCGATCAGAATTTTAGAAAGATCATAATATGATCGAGTCGATCATCAAGGCCGATTAGGCTTAGAATCGAGGTAAAAGGCTTTTCTGGGTAAATTCAAGTGTTTCTTATCGATTGGGTCAATCTTTAAGTTTCTGGGCATGTTCTTGGTGTTCTTGATGGATCGAGTCAATCGGAGGGTTGATCGACTCGATCTTCAAACCCAATCGAATCGATCAGGCTCTGATCGAGCAGATCATGTGCCCATAAACTCTTGGGAATTTTTGTGATTTTTGTGTTTTTGATCCAAATATCGTAATGAAGGCATCAACAGGTTCCAAATATTCAAACTAAGGGCCCTAGGTGGTCAAAATGAACATACAATCATTCTAAGACATCAAATGAGAGTCATAAAAAAGTAGGGTTTTGGGTTTGATGGCTCAAAACATGAGGCAATAAAATATTAAGCTTGGGAATGATATTAGCATGAATAAATAAGCATCATTACGAATTTTCAACAATAAATGATCATGATTTTCAAGAAAGGGAGAAAACATTGTGCTAGGAGTTTCACCTTGAAAAGAGTATAAATTCGATTTGTGATGATCGCTAGCACTCCCTCTCGATTCCCCTTCGATTCCGATGTTCTTCAAAGATTGCGGTTTGATGAAATTTTCTAAGTATAGAGTCAGAAATAATTTCGTAAAAGCTTCACTAGGAATTTGGGTTGTGAAATGAAGAGGGGTCACCCTTTATTTATAAGTGAAAGGGGGTAGAAAAAGGCAAAATATATGACATCAATGAAATACTTTATGGTTTCCAACTCAATACGCGACGTTTCGATTATCCGATTCTTGATTCGATCGACCAAGCTTTCTTGTAATTAATTATTTTTTTGATTATTTATGATTTACCGACGTCTCAGGTTTTACTCGTAATTTAGATTGTGACATCATCATCCGATAAATTTCTCGGAAAAACTTCAAATCACGATAACTTTCGATGTACTCGTCTGATTTTAGATCTGGGACCACTTCTGGAATCCCTATGATATTATCCATCATAATTAATTATAAAATGAGTGATATGAACTCTAGAAAATAATTCTTATATTTCTCCTGTTAATTGTCAGTTGCTGCTTATATTTCCAGTAGTATTTATACGGGGTATTACAATCTACCCACCTTACAAAAACTGTCCTCAAAATTTGCTAGGCTGTTAAGAATATTTCTATACATGCTTTCTTCGTATTCTCTTTCTAGATTCCCATATCATTTCTTTAGCTATATGGTGCCTTCTCAAATTCTCAACAAGGAGTATGATTCGTCCCTTAGCTCTAGAACTCTAAGGTTAAGTACTGTTTCTGATCCTCCATCACGATGTAATCGGCTTTAAGAATGATGTCCTTTCTTAGATTATGTGCTTGGTGTTAGATACATACTTCCTCGATTTGACTCATAGAATACGTCATGTTTTTGGTGAAAGCTTGGTAGTAACTCAGCCTACAAGTGGTAGTTTCGCTTTTTCTTAGAAATTCTCATGCGATTCGAAAGGTTTCATCTTTCCTTATGCGAGCAGGTCAATTTCTCTTTTACAGTGACACTATTGGGAACCTCATTTCTTACTTCGAGTTTAACTTGGCTCCCTTGTGTCCGTGTATGTCTCTGAGTCATTTAGAGCTTTCTAAATGTGCTCTAGATTTGTCGAGTTACTACCATTATTTTATTAACAGCTTCTGATTTAAACCCTTTCCTACACTAATTTGTCTAAATACAGCGGACATTTACACTTTTCCCATAAAAGTCTTTTTATGATGCCATCCCAGTTGCTGCTTGATATCTTTCGTTGTTTGCGAACTCCATATTTGCTGAAATTCTTCTCCATTTTTCATTTCGATTTGGCCTAACTGTTAGTAACATGTTCTTAGGACCTAGATTGTCCGTTCAGACTCGCCTATTCGTTTAAGGGGAAGAGTTTATGCTGAATTTGAATGGTTCCTTACTCTCTATATCATATTCATCCACTATCTCAGATTAAACTTCATATCTTGATTAGAGATTACTAACATCTACATTGTGTGCAGTCATACGATCTTTAGGGGAATAATTACAAGTTTTTGAGTTCTTCATGACTTCATTGATAGAAAATGCGTTCTTGGTAAGTCGATCCACTTGACTCACTTTGCTACAGTACCATGCGGTGACTTTGTTGGTCTGGTCGAAATATTCACGGGATGTGGTCCTATTTCGACTCTGGGATTGCCAATGGTTGAAATTTTCTATATGCGCGTCGATATGATGCTTTCAATTATCGGTTCGCCTTACATCATTCTACAAATAACTTTATGTCCTTCTTATTCGATCTTGTCCAAGTGCTATGCAAGTTACGGTACATCTTGTCACTCTTGGGATTAGTAGCATGCGGTTTCGTGTACTTTCCCTTGATCTTGTCTCTTGATTTATCATGGTTAGTTATGCAAAACCATCTTTCAAAGGTAGAGTATTGTTAGCTGTGTCCTAATATTGTTTGGTTAGACGCGTTCTGACCTTAGGTATCGTCTCTTCTAGCTCCCTTCTCTTTGTTTTGTACCACAATGATCCTTGATCTTAAATCTAAAGTGATCACTAATGTTGGTAAGAAAAGGTGGCAAATTGGTGGCTTATCACCCCTAGTGGCAACCTCTCAGGTCCTTTAATCAGGTTATCCTCACGAGTTAAGGGTGCAAACATCGACTCTGATATGCAATTTCACGCATCCCTTATGATGTTATCCTTCCTGGTTTGGTATCTTAGGGATAATTCGTAGTTCTCAAATGATTATAACTATAGCTTCTACTTCATACTCTGATCTTTCTACACGAAGATATATTCGAGGCTCTTATTACTTATCTGTAAAGATATATGTATAGGTATGCATGTGCGTATATATATATATATTGCGCATCATACTCTACAGGATGGTGTCTATTAGTATTCAAGGTATAGACTATCGTCATTAGCTAAATCGTGCTGATAATTCTACTCGTGAGGTCTTAGTTGTTGTGATGCTTAAATTATCTCCTCGTCCTTCAAAGTTATGCATTTGAGTTCATCCTTGCAAGCGTCAATGATAAACACTAATTTTCTCTCTATTTGATGCTCTCATTTAGGTTGTAATTGAGTTTTAAGTATTGTTTTCTTTATATCCTGATATAACTTATGTGTTATTAGACAGCTAGAGGTTTTCGTGTTGAGATGTGCAGAAAAATGGTGTATATTGAGCAAAAGTGCATAGTTTGAGTTACAGGCAAAGCACGTACCGTGCCTCACCAATGCTCGGCCGTGCTTGAAGCGAAATGAAGGTTTTACGAACCAGAGGTCGCGCACGGCCTGTGCCATTCCAATGTAGAGACCATGCACTAGGTTTAAAAACTTCCTCCGGTAGACAGACACAACGCACAGACCGTGCCATGTCAATGCACGGACTGTGCCGCCAGTTTTGAAAAGAATCTCAAATGGATGAAAATTACACATGGCCCGTGCTTCACCAACGCATGGACTGTGCATCTATCTGGACCTTGCGATTTTGGTCGGATCCGAGCAAATCGAGCCCTGAGTATAAAACTGGAGTCTTTTGGCGCAATAAGGTTGGAAAATTTTGGATTTTACATGGATCATGGAGAAAAGAGAGCTGGAAAAATATCAAAGAGTTTAGACGAAGAACAACGGAGTCATCCCTTGAGTTTAGCGTTTGTTCTTCAACAATGAACTCTATTTCTTTTGTTTCAGTTTTAGTTATTGAGATGTCGGGCTAAAAACCTTATGCTCTAGGGTTAGAGAGCAGATGAATTCAATTTCTAACATGGGACCATTGTTTTGGCAATTTAATTCAATTTCATTTTTCTTTATTCTCGTGTTTATTGCTTGATTGATTGCATGATCACAAATCTATCATTAATAATTCAACATTCAAGAGACCAGAATTGTTATGGGATCAGGAATAAGGAACACAATAATATAACATTTGAGAGAAAAAAGAGAGTTATTGTGAGAACTTTAATCTTGTGGTCTTTCTGGAGTTACATGTTAGTGATTAAATAGAGATATCGATTTTAACTTGTAATTTACGGTTTATTTACTTTGAGAGAAGATTTAAACTAATTTGATGTTTGTTTTAAACAAACTGAATAATCTCTATTATTAAGTGAATTCATTGAAATATGGCTCTAGAACATTCTGAATTTGAATCTTTATTTTGTTTAATCATTTAATTTGCATTTTATTTTTCTGTCTAGTATAAATAATCATCTCTCAATTCGGTTGTCTGAATAATAATAACAAGAATTTCTGGTAGTTAATCTGATTCGCTTGTTAGTCCTTGTGGGATATGACCTTGCTTACTATCGTATTGCAACTACAACGTACACTTACGGTTGGTAAAAATATTTCAGCGACCAAGTTTTTGGCGCCGTTGCCGGGTGTGTCGAATTAGATTAATATTAAGAAAGGAAAATAGTTGTTGATTTAGACATTTTTATTTCACTTTGATTTAATTGCTATGACTAACGTGGCTTAAAGTTTAAGGTAGTGTATGAACACACGGTCTCGTGGTCAACCACTAGTACCATTCAATCCAAAAATTGAAGCTACTGCTAGGAAAAACTGATCCAGATTCTTAAGAGCATGCAAAGGTGCAAATATGGCCGAAAAATGAAGAGATGAAATGATGACACATCTGCTGAGGGAGGAGGAGCTTTGCCGACAAATTAGAGAAAGAAACAATGCTGAGCAGCCACCCATCTAGGACAGATACCACATGTGGAAATCAGGAATTCTGTGCCTGGACCAGCTGTCCAAGCCAGCAATTTTGAACTCAAGGCAGCTATTTTGGCTATGGTTCAACAAAATACATACGGGGGTAGAGCCACTGAGGATTCGAACGCTCATCTTGCGAAGTTTCTCTAGATCTGCAGCACTGTTAAGATCAATGGGGCAACCGAAGAAGTTATCAAATACAGATTGCTTCCATTCTCTCTGAGGGATGACGTAAAGGAATGATATGATTCCGTCATAGATGAGGGGGCAGTTACTTAGGAAGGAATCTCACAGAAACTTCTAACAAAGTTCTTTCCTCCGAGCAAGACCATTCCACTAAAGGGGAAGATTAACTAGTTCTGCCAGCGAGAAAGAGAGACATTACATGAAGCTTGGACTAGATTGAAGGCTATGTTGAGAAGATCTCCGAACCATGGTATCAATAAGGAGAAACAAATTGGCATCTTCTACACGAGATGCACACTAAAGAATCAGAAGGATCTCAACTTGGCTATAGGAGGTTCCTTGTTGGGAAAATGTGAAGATTTTGCTATCAGTGTGATCGAGGAGCTGTAGAAGAACAATTACCAGGGATTCGAGAGACAGTGCATGAGGAGAGTATCTGCTGCTTCAGATTCTGATCCCATCGCCTTCCTTGCAGCTCAAGTGGCTGCATTGAAAAACAAATTTGATGCGGTACATCCACCGAGGGCGGAGCAGTATGGAGTCTTGCAGATGGAGAATGTGAACTTCGTGCACAATCAGGGGTACAACAACAACTTTCATCAATAGCAATGTGGTAACCAATACCACCAAGGAGGTAATCATTACTACTAGCTAGGTCACCAGCATCCGGATCTGAGCTACGAAAATCCAAACAATGCTCTGCACCCACCACCGGATTTTAAAGTGGCAAATAGCGAAATCGTGGAGCCTAAGAAACCAACCATGGATGAATGTTCATGGCCTTCAGGGGCAACACTAATCATTATATGAAGGAGTCTCATAATCGAGTGGAGAAACTTGAAAATACGGTAGAAAGCATGGGAACTCAAATGAAGATGCTTGAGAAACAATTAGGACAGATCGCTACGATCATGGGTAGTCAGCATCAGCAGGGTCAGTTCCCAAGCAACACAGTAGTGAATCCGAAAGAGCAGTGCAAGGCGATTCAGCTAAGGAGTGGTACATCGTATGAGGGTCCTGCGATGCCAACTGAAGAGGGCTCTAAAGAAGAGGATGAAAATGATAGGGCAAGCACATCAAAAGAAAAAGAGAGGATTGTAGAGGGACCTCCCAAGCAAGCGCCACCACAGCCTACAGTCCCGATCCCCTTTCCTCAATGCTTTCAGAAAAAAGACACCGGATGAGCAGTTCACCAGATTTCTTGACATCTTCAAGAAAGTCAGTGTCAATATTCCCCTTGTAGAAGCTTTGCAGCAGATGCCTAACCATGCGAAGTTTCTCAAGGATGTTATTTTAAAGAAGCGAAGAATCACTTACTTTGAGACGGTCAACTTAATAGAGGAGTGCAGTGTTGTGATTCAGAAAAAGCTTCCGGCAAAACTTAATGATCCTGGGAGTTTTTCCATCACTTTCATATTGGAAAAGAGAACAGTGAGAAGGATCTCTGTAACTTGGGTGCCAGCATTTTGATGCCTCTTTCGATCTTCATGAAAGTGTCTATCGGCACCATTCAACCCCCACCATGGCATTACAGATGGCAGATCGCTCAATTACCTATCCTCGAGGTATTATGGAGGATGTTTTGGTGAAAGTGGGAAAGTTCATATAACGGTGGATTTTTTGGTACTTGATATGGAGGAATATCGGGATGTGACATTAATTTTGTGAAGGCCATTCTTAGCTACCAGTCGTGCGTTGATTGACATCGCCACATGAGAGCTCAATTAAAGGGTTAACGAGGACAACATGACGCTCTCTATCTATCACTCCATGAAGTTCCATGATGATAACAAATCAAAAAGAGTGGAACAGTACAAGGTGTTGACAGTATTAGAGAGTTGCATGAACTTGACAGACCACTATAGCTGTAGATATCCATTGGAGGCTTGCATTTGGTCTATTTTCTTCTTCCCTTACCTAATCTGATTCTAATTTTAAGTTGCAGAACTATGTCTTTGCTTTAAATAGTGTACAGGAAGTGCTTCGAAAGAGAAACCAGTTCATTTGTCTTCGGACTGGAGAGGGGCAGAAGGCAAAGAAAGAATCGAGGGAGAAAAAGAACGCGCCCAAGCTAGAGTTGAAGCAGCTACCCCAGCTCTTACAGTATGTGTTTCTTGGAGAGGGTAACAAATTTCCTGTTATTGTTTCTGCTTACCTTTCTCCTTCGGAATTGTACAGGTTATTGCGAGTTTTGAGGAAATACAAGGAGGCGACTGGATGGACCATTGATGATCTGAAAGGGATTAGTCTGTCAATTTGCATGCACCATATTTTGCTGGAAGAGGACTACAAACCAAAAGTACAAAATCAGAGACGACTGAACCCTATCATGCAGGAGGTGGTAAGAAAGGAAGTACTTTGACTCTTGGATGGAGGTATTGTGTATGCTATATCTGATAGTGAGTGGGTGAGTCCCACTCAAGTAGTGGCTAAAAAAGGGTGGTGACTACTGTTATGGATGATAATGCTGAATTAATTGCAACTAAGCTAGTCACTGGATGGAGAATGTGCATTGATTATAGGATGTTGAATGATGTGACTAGGAAAGATCATTTTCCCCTCCTCTTTATGTATCAGATGCCTGATAGACTAGGAGGATATAGCTGTTATTGCTTTATAGATGGGTATTCGGGATATAACCAAATCATGATAGCCCCTAAAGATCAGGAAAAGATTGCTTTTACTTGTCCTTATGGTATTTTTGCATTTGGTCGAATCCCATTTGGTTTTTGCAATGCTCCTTCTACTTTTCAGCGTTGCATGATGTCTATTTTTCATGGTCTAATTGAGTCTGTGATGGAGGTCTTCATGGATGACTTTTTGATGTTTGGCAATTCATTTGGCCATTGCTTGTAGAATCTGTCCTTAATTTTGCAGAGATGTGTAGGAAGGAACCTTGTGCTCAATTGGGAGAAGTGTGAATTTATGGTGCACGAGGGGATCCTTGATAATCAATCTTTTTGCATGTGTTTTGATTGAGTCTGGTCATTGTTTGAGTCTTTGTTTGTGTTGTTTTCGATCGATTATCAATGTTTTGTGTTCATCTTAT
>AYJT01013009.1:0-13715 GCA_001278415.1 Ocimum tenuiflorum | reverse complement strand
AAGCAAATAAACATTTCTTAGAACTTTGTACCATGTTGGACGCAACTAATACATATTTTCCAGCTTAGCTTGAGGGGGAGTGTTGGAAAACATGTTGAATGATGGTAGTAATTGTAGTCACTAAATAGGTGATTTACTTCCTATCATCCATTTGCGAATTTCACAGACACCTGAGTGAGATTAAAACACAGAGAGCTTTTACTTTCCTTGCTCAGGTACCATTAGAACAAACACCTCATCAATCTTAAGCCATTAGAGGATAATCATTAACTTTTTAAATTCCGTACGGATATGAAATATGTAATACACAAACTACAATGGCGTACCAGGTCATTTATCTCAGCTTCAGCAAAGGACTTCCCGTCAACAAGCATGCCCCAGACCACCTTATTAATTTGCAAAGAAATACGCATAGCATAAGAAGGGCTTTTATTTTTCTCTTTTTCCATTAATCGTAGCTGTGCAGCTTTCTGCAAAGCGGTCCTTAGGGAAGCTGATGCAGCCTTTCTTGATTTTTGCGCATTCACTAGCTCTTTTTTCAATCTTTGCACCTGAAATGTATTCAATCATAAAATCTCACATAGAAAAAGGCAGGTAAAGCCATGCAGTAAGCAAACAGGTTACGGGTTATATGATTAAACTTTTGTGAATATGTTGACATTCTTTGGTATCTTAAAAGTTTCTGAGGAATCAACTACATTCTTCAAATGATAGACAGTAGCCTATAATAGCTGGTGTGGAATTATATTAATAGCTAAGAACCTAGTAGAATGCAGGACAAAAAATTCTTTATGAGTTGAATGACTGAGGTTGGAAATTTTATGTATTATTATCAGTATAACAGTTTACACAAAACATGACTTAAATAAACAGTGCTATAAAATAACGAGCACATTCTAATACATAATAAACAAACATCATACTATAAGTAAATACTGAGGCATTTTGATTAGGTTAGAACTTACCAATATTGACCTTCCGCATGTTATCATCCATAGGTCCATTTCCATTTCTGGATGTGGATCTCCAAAGGTATCAGCCCTAAGAGACAAGTTTGCTATATCATAAAGGATCAACCTTTTCGTTCGCTCTTTATGTTCAAGATCAACTTTTGCCAGTTCCACTTCTTCAACGCCATCAGGAACCACTTCATCTGCCTCCTCTTCAACATCTTCATCATCATCAGTTGGATATGATAAACTACTTTTCCTCGGCCTGGATAATCAACTTAACACTTGAAGTCCACAAAAGAGAAATAAACCAGCAGATGCATTTAATCAAAGGACAGATGTGTTTCTAAATAATATTTCCAACTCTGAAAAACAAAACTCATTCTTCCAAGTCGCATGTAAGGTATTGCATGACAAACTGGATTTCAGCATGAAATATGTTGACTATATAATAAATTTCTTATTGGAACAAGGTATCATAATAAGTATAATAGATTCCACAGGGCCAATTATTCATATGCAAAATCCCAAGTCCCACATAATCATGTAATAATTATAAACCCAATTAGTAAAAAGTCCATGTAAAATAGACAATTGTATCATTTAGTAGATATTGGACAACATGAGTAATTATCAAGACATTGCAATCAAATTTCAAACATCATGATACTTACCCACTAGTTTTTATTCCCTGCTTAATCTGAAATACCTTCTGCATTTCTATAATTCCGACTATAGTACTCCCACATCACATGGCCACCAGATGTGAATCAGTGTGGTGTGTAACTAACTCAACTGTGCATGGCCCAACACAGAAAAGTTGAACATCTAGAAAGACTAGAAGTAAATTTTTGGAAGTGGTTCATTTATATTATTATAGTCTCTTAAAACTATAGAGGTCTCATTTTATGAGGGCCCCAGGGCCAAAAAATGTCAAGCGGCAGTTGATAACCAGGCCACCATTTTAATTTCTGTAAAAAGTCCTTCATCCTGTCTTAATTTCTCCATTCCATAATTCTACTGAGCATTTGCAGCGATAGAGGTGCAGAATACTCTTGTATCGTGAAACAATAGGTTACGAGACATTTTTCCCTGAAATAGCTGATCTCTGGAAAATGCATTTTGTAAATTATATGACATGAATGCCTTAAAAGTTATTCCTTAACATTCAGAGGAGCTTACTTACTGATTTATAGCTAAAAAAAGGTATCACTTTCTGCATTTAACCTATAAGAAAATGTATCAACCCTTCTTAATAATATTATTTCTCCTACAGAAAACCATATATTAAAAATATCCTAAAATGAATGATGCATGTTAGTTGTGTGTGTGTGTGTACATATAATACTCTTATAATGTAGCAATATGAAGAAATTAAACATATCATCTAAGATCCTAATCCTTTCCAAAATAATATTTCTAGAACTGCCAAAGACGAAACCAAAGACTGCCCTAGTCATCTCCATCAGTTTATAGTCAATGGCATGAGTGTTCTTTTCCAGATAAAAAGTTTTTTTTTTCTGATTCATAGAATTTGCAGGGAAAATACATTACCTTAGGATCCAGAAAAGGCCTACTGGGAAAATACATTACCCAAGTATCCAGGAATAAAACCACTAGAACTCTTTCAAATGCTTGTTTTAATAGGAAACATGAAACTATACTAGTAGATTTTATTACGAAGGCACGAATAATCTCCAAAGGCGGTTACATCAAAACCTTTGAATACTTGCACATGAAATATCTGAATTATGGAGATGAGACAGCATTGCAACAGTGGAATGTAATTTGTTGCCCAATGATAAACACATCCGTAAGGAAAAGTATGCGGGAAAAGACACAAATGAAAGGTCAATATTAATCTTACTTAGGAAGTCGAGCAAACAGAAGATTGGTCAACACATCAAGCATGACCTGGAATTGCCTGGACGTCATTGCAGCAGTTATATTGTGAGAATTGAAAGCAAGCTCTTTCAAGGGCTTCACCTGTAAATTTTAAGCATGAATTGTCACCACAAAGTGAAGCAAACAGTTCCTGGCCCCCTGAGAATGCATTGCAACATTTGCTAGTTTTATCACCTGGAACTAGGAGCATACCTTCAAGTCAGGATTTCCACCTTTGTGCCTACTGTAACGGAAGTACATATCACAGGGCATAAAAACTCGTTCTAGTAAAGCTCCAGTACGCTTCACTTTTGGCGAGCTCCGACGAATTTTAGGGAGCCACTGCAAACCAGCCCCTGGGTCCACATCAGTTGGGGCTACATGAGCTTGCACATGCTCCAACATCACAGAGAACTCCATACGATTCCACGTCAATTCAGGCTGAGATTCAGGCACTTGGGTCTTTCCTTCACCAAGTGCTTTTTCAATCATCTCAAAACCAACATGGACAACTGAATGGAAAGATTGAGCTAAAACACGGCCACTCACAGCAGCAAGCAAGAACCTACCCTGTCAAATAGATTCCACTTTAAGCTTAAGAGCAGATATCACATTATTTATTATATTCTCCTTTTAATTGATAGTCAATAAAAAAATTATTGCTCCAGCAATGTGCTGCAGCTCAAAAAATTTGAGCCGTGCTTGTTAATAAAAAGAGAAAAGTATGCTCCACTATTCCCAGATTTTGTCTAGTCTCAAGATGATTCAGACTGTCGTATTACTATTGTATTTCTCCCTTTTCAGAGGCTAAACTAATGTTCACAATTTAAACCATGTTGGTGGATTTCGCATGTTGAGTAACCACTATGTGAGACAATTTTTTGGAGCAAAATGGAACAGAATACTCGACTATCAGCAGAGTTGATATTAAGGCAGCATTAGCATGGCAAGATTAGGATAAAATTTATTTTCCTTGCTTGGGCAATCAGAGGCAGTTAAAAATTGCTAACAATTTTGATTGTCTTTAAATTGTCTAATCCTGGGAGCTTAATTAATGTTCCAACATTATGCTGGCATCCGTGGCTTGAAAGAAATAGTAGTATAAACACGGTCAAACAAGAACATATCGAGAAAGTATGGGATTGGTGGGTCAAATCATAAAGAGAACAAACACTTAGTCATTCCCATTTAAAGAGATTGAAGTTCTACGTATTTATTTAGGAAGAACCATTTTTACAATTTTCATCTCTTCTCAAATAAAATCTACTGGTCTTTTATTCATGCCAAAAAAAAAAGAAACAAGAGCCAACAGAAATATAGCACAATATATTATATCTTACAACAATCATTCATCTCATAATTTAGAGCTCGCAAACGAAAAATCCATTCCAAAGTCTATAAATGGAAGCTTGAAGACAAATTCCCTTGAAATTATCTTACTTATATTAGATTTCATTTTTCAAGTTAAAAGCTGTGGATATCTAACATATATGTTGTTCTAGCATCCGAACTCACATTAGCTTCTTCAGAGTGAAGATTGAATTGTGGCTCAATGACATTCACCATAAAATGGCGTGTTCCCTCTTCCTCAGAGTCATCAAAACTGTATTTTGCTGTTTATGCAAACAAAGATGCATATTAAGATTATTAACTAGAAAAGGGAGTATTTAACATTTCAGATGAGAAGGTTTTCATGCATCGAACATGAAGCAGATTCACACAAGAAACAACGACTAGAAACGGAATCAATTCACATGGCAATGGACATTTTAACTGATTCTACAAAAAATACAATTTAAATGCAATAATATAGAATGCCTTTGGGCAATATACTTTACTATCAGGGGTTCTTCTCACAACTTTTTCTTCAAGGCTAATTATTAGAACAACCAAATGGGAATTAGCAAATATTTGCTAAATAATTTCTTTTCTATGACTGACAGAAGTTACCAGGAAATCTGCAATCGTGCAAAGTTAAAAAACAGTGATCCTTCCTTTCTTACAAAATTTTGCTTCCCTTCGGAATTTTGATAAGCTATTTACCCGGCCACTGATTGAACTTATGGTAAAATGAACATCTCACAAACTCACGTGGCACTTGTCACTTTTTCATCATTCCAATGTATGCAACGATCAACTAAATCTAGCCAAATGCAACGATCAACTAAATCTAGCCAACTTTGCTTAGACAGTCAATTCAAATTATCCACCTACGTCCCCTTTGGTTGGTTTGCTTGTCCTTCCTCTTATTTTTAGAAAAAATGTGCATATTTAAACCACCTAAAATGCTGTACCAACAATATTGTACTTAAGACTATAAAATCAAGATGTCTGCCCATTTTGAGGTCACACTAGTTTGTCTCGATCGCTTTATGTATTATTTGAAATTAATGCCACTCATATGTGTTTGCACGCCAGATAAGATTAAGTCAATTTATGTTTTATCAAGAAATCATAGATGTGAAATTTATATACGAATATGTATGCTCAATGAAAGACATGGGTAAGAAGGTTTATGGAGTTGGGTGAATGTTAATATCCAGAGTGAATCTTAATACTGAATACTCTCCACATATATCCACATATGAATTGAAGATAATAAATATCTTTCAATATCAAAGATATGCACAAACACATGCATAAATAAAGTTATTTGTCCAGTAACTATAAAAATAGCTTGGAATCATCTCAGGCACATAAAACCAGGATAATATAATTAAAAAAATTTGCAGACAGACATAGGTGAACTCAGACTGGGAGAAATCTCCATGTATGAAAGGATAATGATTAATGATAATATACTTTGTATTTTATTTTAACAAATAAGAATCTAATGGTGTAGAGCGGCATTTTTCAAATTTAAAATGGTGGAAAATTTTAAAGTGTAATGTACGACAAAATTTTATGGCAAACCGTCCATCAGAAGATACCAAATAAGATTTTTGGCATACTTTACAGAGTTCCAGTTGTTATTTTACACAATTCCAAATAATGGAGAGTATGGATACCTTGTCCCCTTATGTGCTACATTCTCACACTGATCTCAACTGCAGAATTTTTTTGCTTTTATGAAGAGTCATTGAATGTGAAAACAAGTAAGATCAATCTATAATAAAAAAAAAATATCAACCTAGTTGAGGTACAATAAAGACAAGTTATTTAAATCATCATAGTGGACAAATCATATTCTCTAAGACGAGCCACAATAAAGGAATAAATGTTTCTTATCAACATACCAACTAAAAGATGCATATATATTAATCAATGACCTAAAATAAGCTTCCCAAATAAAGTTCCACCAGATAAAAGTAACTTCCACGGAGAAAAATTCTTCTTCTTCATTTCTACTACCAAGAATTTCATAATTTATTATGCAGCAAAAGGTATATTAACGGGACTTAGGTGGAACATAAATCCATATTGTACTATCATGAAACACAAACATACAACTAAGATGTGAGAAATCAGATTAGCAGGGATAACAAGTGTCCGCATAAGTTTCTTTCAAAATGATTTCACTTAACTTTCTGTTTCTTCCAGTAATTAACATATAGAAGATTTAGCATAAAATAGAACAGAATGTATAAGATGTGTCATTTGTGGAGAAATGGACCCAGAATTAGTAGAAGTTTACGATTCAAACATATATGCATGTGTCCCATGCATAAAACTTATGATTCCAAGATAAATGCATTGCATTCAATGGATGAATGGGGTGGGGAACTCCCGGGGGGACTCTTAAAAACTTACCAATTGCACTGGAGAAAGGATTTTCAACTGTCTCTGAGTTTGAAGGAGAAGAGTGAGATGTTGAAGTCTCCATGTTTTGGGAGGAAGTATTTGTACCATCAGCAGCAGAAGGAGATTTCTTGTTATCATTTTTCTGGATGTCAGTTCCATCAGGGGCAGTATTCTTCTCAAGCAATTTTCTTTGTGCGTATTGGCGAGAAGGTGAAGGCTTTGGAGGCTCAAATGCCTTGGATAACCCTCCTACCCAAGACCAAACAGCATCTCTATTTTCAATAGTCCACAGAAGCTTTAGACTATAAACAAATATCCTCTGACAATTGTCAGCAATAACTACATTATATCCATCATCATCACTTGGGTCAGATCTTGTATGATCATCACTTTCACTCCCATTTTCGAACTCAGATCTGACATATGTCATCTCAAGATTTCGTCTACCAGCTTCTTGCCACTCCAATAAACTAGCAGGATCAGCCTTTGGGTGTTGCCTGCGGATTGTGAAGTAATCAGCCGATAATAAAAATCCATCATCCTGATGCCTTTCTGTAGCGTTCTTAGGAGAACTGATCTTTTCACCGATGACCCTTTCCGTTGATGCAGACTGTGACTTTTTCCTAGTCATCTGAATTACTTTTGCTACAGATGCGCAATCTTCCTTATTTATGTAAGCTTTTGGCATGTGAAGATCAAGACCCTGGTAGACAAGGTCAAGTGGATCCCTGATACATTCAAATGTAAACTTTTGCTTACCCCTTCCAAAGTAGAGTTCATATTTCACCTTTGTCATCTTAAATGTCAATCCCTTTGCAGGATCATCATCATGTAAAGGTATGTGCTTTATGCATGTAGGGCTTGCCTCAACCCGAAACATAAATTCTGTCATTACCTTATCCAGAGAGAGATTTCCTGACCTAGGAATCCTGGGGATTCCAAAGCGAGGCCACCTGGAAAAGGTCCGTAATTTATGAGGAGGCAGGTAATTTAAGTTCCAGAATTTGATCAGCCATGCTAAATCATGATGACCAAGATGCACTGTAGGTGAATTGTTCAATGCATTCTCTGATTGCAACGGATTACAAGAAACGTCATCCCCAACAACATCATCACTAGTTGGAGAATACTGTAACTGACCACTATCTGATGGCAGAGAAGGCCTGAAGGAGATATTCCATCTCAAGGAGAGAGCAATGGATCTAAAGGGATCAAAAATCTTGTCACGGAGTTTTCCTTCGACGGGAAGTGCAAATAGATAATGATTTAGTGGACTTCCAGATTCACAATCCCATTCCATTGTCACTTCAACTGTTAAAACTGGGACTTCCAGAAAAGGTGCAGAAAATCCAGAAGACTGTTTCCAAGTACAATTCTTCTGCAAGCTTTCTAAACTGCTAATAAAAACCTTGAAATCCTTAATGGAGGTATATATACAACCATCTGATTGCTTAATTTCCAGATATCCAGAAACAATACGAAGTTTATCCAAGTTTTCATAGGGATCAGTGGTTGCAAGAACATGCCAAATTGTCTCTGAAAAGTATAAAGTGGTGTTCCCGTGGATATAGTTTCTCATTTCATCCCACCAGGGTAAGCTCTTTTCCTTTTTAGGGGGGACAATCATAGGATTTGGATTTCTAATGCTTAAATTGGCTCTACGAAGTGCCACAGTAAAAGCATAGCTGATGTCAGTGAAAGATGGTTCATAACCGACTCCAAATGAAATTTCTCCCTTCTGGAAGTGTATTGGCAAATCACAGAAGGTTTTCATTGGGGGAGTTGTGCCACTAGCTGACCGAAGGATGTCCACTTTCCTCCATCTACCAATGTAGATTTCTTGATGAATTTGTGGCTGAAAACAAGTTGCCTGCACAAAATACATAAGTAAAAACAGTTGTTGTTTTGCTAATGGCCACAACTTGTTTAATAAACATTCAACATCAATTTTCAAGATAGGCAGCTTCTTTACTGAAGATATATTAAAAATTCTCAGAGAAAAGTTCTACAGTGTATTTGGATCCATAAAATTTCCAAAACACTTATTAATAACAGATCCTTTGCTTGTTGTTACGGAAGTTGCCTATGCGTGATGATCTTCAAGGAGAGTTGCTATATTCATCTTTCTCTAATCTGGAGTGCGTTGTGTAATACTTGTTTGCATATCACGACTGTATATTCCTGCACTATTATTTCCCTTATAAATTGCGGGGCAGAGCAGTGAAGGAGCTAGGCCTTTCCTGGATCATACCAAATTGATGCGGAGTTTATATCATGGATTAAGGTTATGAACCAGCAAACAGAGCAGATTTATGCCGGTGTTTGTACATGAGTTTGACTAATGTAGGTTGGGATGGAATTGAAGACACTTTGAAGATGCAGATGAATCTTTTGATGGCTTTTAAGATTCTCCAAAGTAATTTAACATGGATAGCATGAACAGAAATCACTAGATGTCCTGAAAAGTACAAATTTTGAAGAGAAATGGACAAAATGATTTTATTGTGGAGCAAGAAGATTATTTTGAGGAAAGAAAACCAAAGAAAGCCAACATTTGAGTCTTATAGAATGTGGAAAATGGCAGGTCTCAGATAAACTGAATAGATATTATTTGAACAGATATTGATATAAAGGCTCAGTGACAAATAGTATGTAATCAAATTTACAACTATTGAACTCAAAAAAGCATTTAAACTTCTATCAAATGTATAAGCATATCCAATCAGCAAATAAGTTCCGTGTAACAATATAAGGAGTAGCACAACAAAATAAAGGAAGCCAGACCTGCTGAGCCAGAATAAGACGCCCTTCACATTGACCAACAGTAGCAGCAAGTAGTGGATATGTATAGTTTCTTATCTGAGCAATGAGGGAGCCTGCATGCAAGTTGATTTTGGCTCCATAGAGTCTTGAAAATGGAATGTTGTGGGCACGACATACTGGATCAAGCTTCTGCAGAACTTCAATCATCCCAGCATCGCCACCTTCAATTTTTGACAAACTCAAGTCTAACTCAGTAGCACAAATGGAGAAAAGAGAAGTCCGGGCTGTGCTAGGCCTGAAACCAGCTTGGAATCCTTTCTTACATGCTCCTGATCCTTGTGAGGGAACAAGGCCCTGACAGGCCTTGTAATATGATTGGAATGACTGTTTATATATTTCCTCCCGCAATTTCTGAACAGCTGAAGCATCACCAAGATCAATTTCCTCATCGTTATAGTGAATCTTTCTTTCAAGAGAATCATTTGATTCATCAGTAGCACCATGACCTTGACCCTTAGAAATAAGCTCTTCAAGAAAATCCAGCCTAACAGCTAATTCACGAGCTTCAGTCTTTAAAAGCTGGTAATGTTCATCAAGCCAACCCTGCAATGGTTCTTCCTCAATATCAGCTGTTAGTTTACGTATGCTAAATTTCAAGCACCCAGTTCTTGTTGAACTGGGTTTTTTAGGTTTTGGAGGTTCTTTCTTCTGAGGAAGTATGCATATTGCTTTAGCAGAAGTTACAAGCTTCAAAACTCGCAGCATTTCTTCCACAGAGTCATCAATTGCACGCAACTCCAATCTAAATGGTAAGCATATATGCACGTCAAGGGCTTGAACTACCCAATCCCAGGTAGTTATAGTCTCAAATTTGGCATCTGATGAACTACCAGAAGCATTGGGTACCCGCGATAATTGCATCCTACTGCTTTTAAAAATCCTAGCTTCATTTAGTTCAAGGATAAGTCCCTCAAGAAGCACACCAATTCTAGCATTCTCAGAGAAGATGGACTGAACTCGGACAAAGGCTTCAACGCCATCTCCAACTTCAGCAGAGATACTAAGCATTTCAACATCAACAGCAAAAATAGATTCACTTTTCTTCACTGGTTTTTCTAATTTCAGAGATGCTGGTGGCAAGTTCGGCTCCTTATCTTTCCTAGCGTAAATACTCTCCCCATCACCATGTCCCTGTGCTTTGTGATTGTGGACCAGTAACTTCAAGCGTAACCCTAATTCAACCAATGCAATATGCACGTCAGGCTCCCACCTTAGAGAGATATCTGTGGCACTGAAGAGAGAGCAAACTTGAATTTCTTTAAGACCACCAGATCGCCTAACAAGCTTAGCATTCTGCATGTCAAGCAAAGTAACTTTTGCCCCAGGATTGTTATCATCAGGAAATTCCTGATATATAGATCTAGCTCTTTCAAGCTCCATTTGTATAGACTTTTTCTCCTTGTTCATGGAAACGTTGAATTGGTAAATATCAAGTGATACAGAATATTTCAACTTTTTATATTCATTTGAAATTTTTGACATTATATGTGCAGTTCGGGGGGTCCCATCTGCCGATGTACTGATTAAAACTCTACCACCCTGGGATCCATAATTGACACGTTTAGGGTCTGGAATAACTATATCCTCCAAGCTTGTATCTCCGCTGATATTCAGAGAGCACCTTTCAAGACTTAGTCTCAAGAGTTGAATCCCTTTTCCTGATGGCTTGGATGATCTCGTTACTTTTCCATGTGCTGGTTTCTTGTTGGATTTGGGTAATTTTTTGACTAAGTCCTTCATGGAAAGAGCAGTAACAATCAGTGACTCAAGACGCCTGAAGGTCAAGTAAATACCCATGCCACTAACATCAGCACCCAGAACCATCTTATAGTTTGAACCATCCGATGAATCTATATCTTTCTTGCCCAAGTCCAAACTGACCTTAGCAATGTGCATCAATGAACCTGTATTTGTTTCCACACCAAACAAGCTCTCTTTCAAGCATTCTTGATATTCATCGGACATGTGTAAGTTTAGTTCACCAAGTTCCATATGGAGTGTTGCACCTGTGCTAGATATGTTATTAGCAAATATGTGGGATGATTGTGAACAACCCTGCAGTTTCATTAAGAGATTGTTAGGACATGATACGTTGGAAAATATGTAATAACAAAAACTGAATAACATGCATGTAACAGAGGAAAATTATGGAACATTTACAGGACGTGCAGATTTTACATATGTGGCAGAAATCATACATGATAAAAAAGTTTTGGAAAAAAAACCAGTGCTGAAGATTATTATAATAGCTGACAGGATCCAAAGGAGCTGCTCACTGATCAAAGAAAAACTATTGCGTTGGAATATAGAAATAAGTAACAGGTAGGTGCTTACATGGTACAGTGGACACCCACTCAAACTATAAAGCACAACAGTCATCTCTGGGGCTGAGAGATTGCATGTCCACATTATTGTTTTCTGTCCAGATGAATGTGATTTTTCTTTGGCGGGACTTTTTTCTATGGGTTCCTTTTTTGGCTTCTGGGGAAGACGGACGGCCATCCACGGCTCTAACCTGTTCAAGATTAAGTTGCATTGTGTACCTCCAAGCTTAACATCAACTTCAGATCTGACTGGAAAGTTAGGCTGCAGTAGACAGCAAGCTAAGCTAAGCAAACCAAAAAATATGATGAGAAGCAAAAGTATAATATTTGTTAAGAACATCAACGAACTAAATGAGAGCATCATTATGCAAATACTACTACGAGATGTCAACAGACCACTAATGCCACGATGCATGAAAGAAGTGCCATGCTACCATCATACTGAATTGGGGACAATGTGCTCCAGGCTTAATTTGGAAAAGTCTAACCACATTTTGAGTTGAATTATGATTCCGAAATCTCAGGAGTTATAAGTTGATCTAGTAGGATTTCTCTGATCTTTATGAAGAAATATCTAAACATAGATGACAATAGGCATGTCACACTTATACAGAGTTTAGTATTACTTCAAAAAAAATTAATTAAGATGCATGCCATCTTTAGAACATTGAAAAGTTTACAATACTAATATATAAATTGAGAATTTGAATTTCTGCTGAGGTCATAAGAAATAAAAGTTACCAAGTACAAATCTTCAGTATCTGTGGATATATTTCCTGGAGTATTATAAGTCCATATATTAAACGTGCTCTGGATGCACCTAAAAAGTGCCCCAAATTTCAAATATATCTTGATAGTTCTGATGTAATTTTTTCATTCCAGCTCATGTACATTCTATCATGCTCCAACCTAAAACTTTTCCTAGATGTCATTGCATTATTTGGACATTAAGATCATTTAAAAATATATGACCAAATTCCCCCAATGATATTGTCAGTCAGTATATGCCAGAGTGTCATGAGTCAATTAATCCGTGAATACCTAGGTAAGATCTGATATTGCTATCAGATTCCCAAACGGTTCCAAAAGTCAATCCTGCCCATCTTGTTAATTACGATGCCTTATTCCTTCAAATTCTTGTATACTCTATCTGGTTCCTACTTGAAACTTGACCAAGATCTCATAAAACTAAGTGAACAGATCCGATCCATATTATCTTTCTGAACAGGAGTTCAAGATAATGAGGAGAGTTAAGCAGTATGCAGACTGTTCGGATGTTTTCTTATAAAGATACATATCAAATTGAATTCTCTATAAAAAGTAAGGAGAAAGAGAAATAAAAAAGGAAGAAAGACAGCGATGCAACACTGGCATGCATGCATGCATATGGAGATAATAGGGGATACTATATCTGTCCATCTAGTGAGAGGATACTACTAAAGTCTTTTTTATTATACTAGCAATTTCTTTATGGTAGAAGATACAGTGTCTCAGCATATACATGACGAGACCGTTTAATATTTCAACGGATGTTGTGCTGAATACATCGAGCTACCTTCCTAGAGGTTTCAAGGATTTTACAGAGCATATCTATAAAATAAAAAAAGAAAAGGGAAAAAAAAACTAAAGACTAACTGCAGCTCAAGAATGATCATACCTGTAGTGGTATGTAGACGAAAGAAACAACGTCCAATTTCAGTATTTCCACAACAGAGATCCCAGTTTCTCTAAGCAGCTAGCATAGCATATCACATGAGTTAAAAGGGGGAGAAAAATTAAACTTCCACTTAGAAACTCATGTTGGAATTCAAATGCACTTACATATATCTCGCTAAATTCCATTTGGACATCAAGCTTTACACTTTCCCCCACATCTTCGACAGATTGAGATTTCATGCACTTCAGTTGGATTCCCCTAATGTTATTCTCAACCAGGAGACCGTAACTCCGATGTCCAATCTTAACATCAAGTTTAGGCAGAGTGAAGGCGGCC
>AYJT01012968.1:0-12514 GCA_001278415.1 Ocimum tenuiflorum | reverse complement strand
CTTTTCGGCGATGTGTCCATTGAGTGCTTTGTACTCACACCCCACATATCTTCTTAAATGTGCAAGTTGAGAGCTGTGGAGTCATGAGGACGTTGAGCAAGGATTCGTTAAGAATTTAGATGCCTAAGGGGTGTATCTTCATATACTTCCTCAACCATGTTTCCGCTAGTTGAATATTAAGCTCTGCATCTATCTTTCATTTATTTGGTTGGTTCTGTAACCTAACCTTCATACGATGGCAATACATGTGCACTTAATCCTTCCATTCTGAAATTAACTTTCCTATCAAATGGATGTTCGTATCTTGATTCTAATGTTGCGACAACGCATATACTCACACCCCATCTCTTTTAATATTGTTATTATGATTAGATCTACATTCATATGTTGTTATTAGCATTTCTCCCTTCGGCTCCATCGTGGTGTCCCGGTCGGCGAGGTCGGGGCGTTACAGATTTCTGCAAGTAAGTAAACTTCAGAACCCAACCAAAAACAAACACAACATATAAAGCAAAACGCTGGAAGGAAAGAAAACATACTTGTTGTGGTTCCAAAGGTGCCAGCAACATCCCACCTGACGTCCAGGGAAGGGATAAAGATATAGTGGTGCTTCCACTAACGTAGGTAAGTTGGCTCACCCGAGAACAGTTGGACGTCGGGGTAAGGTGCCAGGTAATAGTAACTTTCATTCGGCAGTAGAAATAATCTGTAAAAATAAAAAACGTCCGCCATGGAAGGTGCCATCAAATCCAAGGACCTATAAAAAGTCTAGAGGGCTACTAAAAAGTGCCACCCAACGAGCGAAAGTTGAATGGGGGCAATTTTGATATTATTATAAAACCTAATAATGAAAAGCGGTGAGGGGAATCCCTGCACCCTCATTGGCACAATCTAAGCTGAAAGAAAAATAACCAGGTGGAGGATGGTGGCACTGGTCCTCTAGCCCAGGCAAGATGAAAGGAAACTCAGGCGGCAGCTCGCACTACCTAAGGAAGGATACGATATCAGGACCGTCTACATTAGATTTCGCTCGCAGAATTCCACCACATAGGTTCCCTTCTGTGCACCTAATATATTTAATTTCCATCCAGGGTTGGGTATAATCCCCGAATCTAAAACTACTAAAGAGTTGGCAGAGGAAACTCGGGTTATGGAAGCATGAGAAGACATGGTCAACTAGTGAGAAAGCCTAAAAGCAAAACGGGAGATGAAAAGTTTCGGCGAAAGGCGGGACGGAAGAAGATGGGTTCAAATTAGGGATTCCACCCCATAGCCGCAGAATTTGTACATCCAAGATTCTGAAATGTCTCTTCAAATGACACCGTTTCATTACCAAAAGTAATTTGCGCAGGTACAACTAAAATTATGCAAAGTATGAAACTCAAACTCCATGCAAATTATTGTATCTTACTTCGACATACTCGGGGCCCGATAACCCCCCTCCCCCCCGAGAGCTCAGTTTTTTTGTCACAGATAATTGGGGCTCGCCGCTTCCTCTCGAAGCTAATCCCCTCTAGAATTATCTGCTCCATGGATTATGCTCGAAGCACCTTACCTCAATACTCTTCGAACAACAATAACTTTGGGATATTACAGTTTAGCGAAATGTTCCTCTGCTATTGACATGTGTGTATTTTGAGTGTTTTGGGTCGTGGTTTGTTCGGTTTTAGGTAGAAAATACCCACTTATCAATGTTTTTGGTCAAGCTTTGTGTATTTTGTGTTTTTGGTACGTTTAATCGTATTTTGTGAGTTTTTAGGTGAAATAGGTGAAAATTGGCGAAGTGTGAGAATGTGAGAGGATCGACTCGGTCAGAAGTGGATCGACTAGATTATGTTGATCGACTAGATCAGAGTGTCGATCAAGTGGGCAGATCATTCCAGAGAATTTTAGATTTCGAAAGAAGTTCGAGGAGAAGTGGATCGACCCGATCAGGAACTTGATTGACTCGATCGTGTTATCGATCAGGGTGTCGATCAACTTGATTGACCATTCCAAAGAGTTTTTGAAGTTTTTGGGATTTGGCTAAGTGTTGACATCGATCGAATCAATTGGCTTATGGGATTTTCTTAAAATTTTCCTGAAATTACAGAATTGCCCCTGTTCGGTCCTTATCACATCTTAGCCTATAAATACCTCATATGGACTACCTATATGAAGTTTTTAAGCACTATTTTCTAAGGAGTCAAAGTTGGAGAACATATCTGAGAGCTCACGGTGGAAGATCGAAGATCCGGAGTCATAGATTTAGTGCTTCTCTACTGTCTTCTATGTGTTGTTTTGATTTTCATGATCTAATGTTGTTGAGTTCAATCATATTTTCTGGCTAGTTAATTTTTCAGATTCTAGGGTTCGAAAGTACTATAGGATGTTGAGTTTTTAATAAAGTTTTGATTTTTCCATCTCTTTGTATTGTTTCTTAGTTCCGTCGAGCTTAATCTTATTTGTGGATGGCCTGATCAATTATTTGCGATATTTGTTCATCGATTTATATCCTAGTCAGAATTAATTGAAGAATATGGAAACATCAATTAAGAATACGGTAATTAAGTACCCTAGTCTGGAGTTAGTTTCGTAGAAGCAGAGATCCGTAGAGATTATCGAGAGTAGGATTGGTTAGATACCCTAGTGAGGATTTAATTACAATCTTATTTCCATGTTCTGTTGTACCCTAGTCAGGACGACTTAGAACAATTTATCTGATGTTTCACATGCGATTAGATTAAATAAGGTTAAATGAACTTTGTCTCAAATTGAATGAACATAGTAGTAGAGTGTCTAGGATCTGATACTTGTGTTATTGATTTCTCTACATCTTTAAATTTCCTTTAGTTCAGTTTAATTCTAGCTTTAGCTAAATTTAGTTAATAAAACCAATTCAAAATCATTGCCTTGTCTAAGTCAGTAGTTAGGTGTTTAGGTTTTACTGCGAATTAATTAAACTTCATAAGTAATCAACGGATTCAATAATTAAAATTTGGTCGTATAATTCACCGCTATCAGCTATCCCAACTCTAAGACTCGGGGCTTGATTTCTCGCCTCCGAAGCCCAAGGATATTGTCTTCAGGACTATATTCAGTCCAATATTATCATATAGACGCAGAAAATGAGTCCTTTCACTACAGACTCTCGGGGCTTGGTTCAACAACCTTGCATCTAGAATCAATATAGGCTTCTAGCATCGGAGCTCGAACCCCAGTATAAGTTGGAAAAATTGTCGGAGTTGACAAGGATGTCCAGAGTTCTATCAGAGGGAATCCAAAGCCATCCTCTCATCTATTATCATAAGAAATTGCTCCCTATCACGAGCATATCACATGTCTAAACGCCTTAAAACTCCAAAACACAGTTCTCAGCTGTCCTATTATTTTATTCTCGGGATTTCCATCAAAGCATCATTACTATTATTTTCCCAAGCTGGCATCCCTGGCCCCTTGGTTGATCATTATTATTATTCTCCCAAGTTGACCCCTGGTTCCTTGGTCAAGCATTATTTTCGAAGCCAGTCCATGGCCCTTCGATCAAAATTGTGCCAATGCGCTAACCAACAAACACCATCTAACTTTCGCCCTACAGGACCTAACAAACTAACTGCCAGGCCTCCGGGCTCGGCCGCATCGGGACGTCACATTCCCCCTCACTTTGTCGCCTTATGCGATGCCTAGGACGCCACAAGATCTCTGTCGCTTACCTCCGGTATCGACATGTAAAAATACTTAGGGGCCTCCCCTAGTATTCGAATCCCGCTCCAAGCAATACGCAGTAAAGTCGTAAGACCTTTGTCTTCTACACTGCGTAACGACATGTAAAGTACTGCACGGGCCTCCCCTGGTATCCATGCTCTGGGACAACCCTTTCCCCGGAGGGTAAACTGATCAGTCTCACAGTCCTTTCCTAGCCTTACTAGGGAGCTCCGTTCCTCGGAGGATAAACTAAAATTGCTGACTGATCTCCTATATATCATCTGCAGGACAAGCTACTTTCCAAAATTCATATACATATTCGGTACCCCACAGCTCGACCAATCATATATCATCGAAGTGCTTCAAGCTTCGAACCGACAAAGTGTTGGAGCTCACCTCGCCCACCCAACAGGTATAACCCATTTTGCCAAACTTCTTACGCATATTTTGTGCATAACCCTCCAATGCTTCACAGAAAACAACAAAACAAAAACAATGACCAACACCGGAAACTCGCTTCGAAAGCAGGTAAAACGTCATACTTGTGCACATTTTGGCTAACTATGATTCTCGTAGGACTGTCTTCACAAACCAACTAATGTGATCCGTGAAGACACGGGGCTATTGTTGGGGGCTAAAATGTTCGCTCAATCTCAACCGTTGATCACAAGGCCAAAAATCAGCTTCGTCGGAATCTCTTCGAACTTGAGCCAAATGGTGACCTTCTTGAGCCGTCTAACGGATCGAGAAACCCCTGTCAAAGAATTTAAGACGAGCATGCCTTCTCGAAGGACGCCCAGGGCTCGAATCTATCACAAGTGCCAGGCTTCGAAGCCTCTCTGAGCCCGACTTTGAGATTCCAGGCATGCACGGCCCACGTGCTGGAAGGATCCAAAATGATTTCTTTATTGAATCAGCATGGTGCTCAAAACGTGACTCGCATTCCCACGTAATGAAATTGCAAATAAGGCCCTAGCTTAGGAATTATTCAGTTTTATACTAATGTAACAATATAAATAGTGCATTCACACCGTACACATGAGATCTAGACACTGATAGGCTACACAAAAAATCACATTGCATAATCGATCACCTTCTCCGGTGGACCCTTCGTCGAGAAGCTGTATTTTCATCTTAAATTCTCTATAAAATACTAGCCAGTCCGTTCCGGGGGACTTAAAACCTTCCTAGAAGTCATGGTGTTCGATTTACTTTCCCACTTAGAATTTCGATCATTCAAACGATCAAAATCGAACCTCAATAGATTCCTCTCGGCATAGGTCTGTTTTGGGAACTTCTTAAATGGGTTCGACACAATACCCGCACCAATACCAACAGGCTACCAGAGGAGTTAGCCGGGAAGGGAAGAAGAAGATGCCATTTACACGGAACAAACAAAGACTTTCTAACCAACCAGAAAAAGGAAAAGAGGAACTGACCGCAAATATTTGCAAATTTGAAATTTAAATCACGAAACAGTGACTGAAATTAGTTCTTCTTCCGCCCCTTTATATCCGCATCCAGAATTCCAAAAGACACTAACCGAACGACACCGTTTCACAGGTAAGTCACTCGAGATATTCTCCTTGATACATTTCCATACTTATCATTTTAAATCAAAATATCCATCTGTTACACTTGGGGCTGTGTCACCTCCTCGAGATTGTTTGGTTTCTTAAGTGTAGCTCAAAGCTCGGGACTGCGCGACACTCGACTGCTCTTATATACAACCTATCGACTAAGTAGCTGATACCTGGGGCACCGCTCTATGCTCGACAATCTTCAGCCAAAAATTGAGTACTCGATACTCGGGGCTGCGATGTCACCCTGAACTTATATGGATTTCTTATACAGATTTATTATTATGAATTTCTTGGAATCCGAGATTCCATGTCTAGGAATTGACTGCTTATGCTCGACTATCTACGATTACCAATATCGAGCACCCAACATTTGCATATATATAATCGGGGCTGCATAGCCTCCTCCCCTCCCCCCTATCTATGATATATTGACCGGTTATATGGATTTTTGCTCGACTTATTATCAGCCGCGACAAAAACTCATCTACCCGACTATCGATGGATTTCCATCATACCTACAGAATTCTCACTTTAAAATTATCTCTCATGTATCAATACAAATATGGCTCAATGCCATGGCTTGTCCTCAAGTGTCCATCTTAGACATAGTTCGCGACTATGATCCATCAAATTATTTATCATTTCAGACACACTTGATCACTGTGATATGCATACTCAGGGATGTCGCCCCGACAACATCTACCAACTTCTCCTCAACTACATATGCTCTCGAGCCATCCCCAGGCCTCTCGACCGAGCAAAGCTCTCAATGTTCATATTCGTCATGCAGCCCCCTAGGCCTATCTAATTTTGCTTTTGTTTCAAAAACCTGAGCAATGTCACATATGGGATCCATCCCACGATGACTCTAATTCCTCTTTTGGATCAAAACGTGAGCGATGCCGCACATGGGATCCATCCCGTGATGAATTCTACTTTTGGTTCGAAAAACTGAGTGATGTTGCACATGGGATCCATCCGCAATGACTCTAATTCTGCTTTTGGTCCAAAAACTAAATAATGTCGCACATGGGATCCATCCCACGATAACTCTAATTTCTTTTTTGGTTCGAAAACCTAAGCAATGCCGCAAATGGAATCCGTTCCCTGATGAGTGGGACACCGCAAGATCCTTAGCCACCTAATCATGGGGCAATGAATAAAAATACTTAGAAGATCCTTAGCCTCTCTGGGTAGGCACGAATACTCCCACAGGATCTGAGATAGGAAGAGATTCCGCGGAATTTAAACTTTCTAATAGCCCCTGTGGCCTCTCTGACTTTGGAGGATAAAATACAGCCCTAACGAATCAATGTTCTAACGTCTTGCTTTCGTCTCCGGTCCCAAACACAAAACAAAAACCTCAAACACTATGCGACTGGCCAAGTGAAGTTGTAACATCCCGTATTTTATTTTTGTTATTTATAATTGTTATAGTATTAATCGGTCCATACCGAGTGATTAATTAGACTAACCTTAACATGCTTAAATTGCTTATATTATGAATTAATATGATAGATTATTTTGAGGCGATTCCAGTTGTTGTTCCGAAATTGTAATCGGATATCCCTAGGAAAAGATATTGCAGTTATAATTTTTATCGGGAAACCACCGGTGTTGATGATGTCATAATCGTAAGTAGTCGAGCATGACCCAAGATGTTGACAGATTATGATATATAGATTAATAAATTATTTTAGTTATGCTAGTGTGATCGGTATAAAAATTGGATAATTGAAACGTCGCGTATCAGGTCGAAGACCCTAAAGCAACTCGCTCATGTCATCAGTTTCGTCTCCATCCTTCACTCCCTCCTATAAATAAGAGGCCACCCTCGCTCATTTTCATCATTTCAAACCTTAGCCAATCTCTTATAATTTTATTTCTCGACCCACACTTAGACAGATTTCATTAAACCGAGCCATCAAAAATCATGGAATCAGAAGGGGAGGATCAAGGGGAATGCTAGCCATCATGACAAATAGGATTATAGATTTCCAAGGTAAAAACCCTAGGTTTTTTGAACAATTTCAAAAATCATAGGGTTGTTCTATGTCTCCAATGATGTTATAATGTTTGTATAATCATGCTTTTAGCCTTTCTAAACTCATTGTATCAATCCATGATGAATTAATCATGATTCCTCTTAAGGATTGGCCCGATCACCTTTGAAGATCAGCCTAATCGATCAAGAACACTTAAACTTATCCTGAAAAGCCTTTCGGCTGAATCCGAAGCCTGATCAACCTTCATGATCAGCCCGATCAAAATATGATCGACACGATCCTTTTCAAATTCTTGATTGCTCAATCTTACCAATGATCAGCCTTAAAAACCTAAACACGATCTGCCCGATCATGCCATTTTTTGATCCCACTGATCCGAACGACGATCGACCCGATTGACATCTAATCTGCCCGATCAACCCCTAATACCTCGGATCCTTCGATCACTTACTCGATCCATTCTTATTTAAAAAAAACATAACACATGATCGATCACATAACTGAATGACTCCACTTCAAAAGTATATAAAAACCTTGACTCGAATTCTAAATTGAGAATTCTTTTGAACCCCATTGAGTATTCAACCTTGTCTCCGCTCAATTTGAGTATTCTTTTGCATAATATGAATATGTTCCCTCTGCGCCCCTGAGTCGAGGAAATCAGTAAGGTGAGACCAAGGGCAGTCGGTGACTTGTTTACAATTTGAGTCTTGTCTTCCAATGAGCAGGAAAGATTAGTGCACTGTGGTTTGCATTATGATGGGGATTTGACCTCAGCATAAAGGGATCCCCGTGACTGTGTGAGGAGGCCTCCTCTACAGATCACTTATATTTATTGCAGAGTGGTTAAGGTGATGATTGATAATGTGATGAGCTTATTAAGGTATTAAATGCGAGCTAAACAAATGTTTTGATGAACATGAGTAGATTTCAAAGCATAAAACCTCGTAGGATTCCACATGCTTGTACTAACCTTTCATTTATATGAATGTATGTTTCGGCAACGTGTCCACTGAGTACTTTTGTACTCACGCTTGCAAATATTTCTAAATGTGCAGGTTAGGCATCATGAGGAGAGGAAGACGTTGGGTTTAGGAAATTGTTTTCGAGATAAGTATTGCCCTAAAGAGTACATCACCATATGTATTCTTCAACCATCCTTCATGTTATCAGACAATTGACTCGATGTCTGTATTTTGAGCACACTCTATCTATGTTGGTTCTGTAATTTAACTACTTCACTTCTCTATAACATCGTATCTCTTTGAACCTTGACCTTTTGTATAAATGTTTAATGATCAATTGTTCAATATAATTTATTTATGTGAGTATTTCGGTCCCGCAGTAGCGTTCTGGCTAGGGACGTTGGGGCGCTACAGAGGTACAATCATCTACTTGTCGAATAAATTTGCATCTCGCATAATAAATAGGAAATTCATCGAAACTACAAACGCAAGCATCGTTGCACAACCTGAAGTAGGTATAAAACTTGCTTTAGATTTTGACTAACAATACTCTTCCATCTACTAGTCTTCACGAATCAATCAACTTGATCCGCGAAGACAAGGGGGCTGTTGTTGAGAGTCAAAATCTCAGAATCATAAAACTGGGACCTTGACCAGTCAAAGTGCCCGAGACTGTGAGCCTAAATTAGACTAAGGCAGGAAAGACCTTGAGCAGTGGCCATCGACCTGGGAAGGGTTCGAGACCTACGATCATGGCAAGGATGAAGACCATTGAGTGGCCTATATCATCGATGCTTGTCGGCCCGAAACCTTTGAGTCCCCTCACGAAATCTGCACGATACTTACCACACGCTCGCAAAACGTATAGGAAGGATCCAGAATGATTCCTCTGCTGAGTCAGCATGGCTCCCAAAGCGTGAATCTAACAAATTTCACACGCTTTGCAGATTGCCCCCCGATTATTTTCGATGTAGTCCTTAGCTTAGGGATTATCTAGATTCATCATGTACCTGTTGTATAAAATAAACGATGAGTCGGCTACATCCACACATTACACACATACATCACATTTACTTTCATACTGTAGCTCATTTGTGTCCTGTAGCAAATAGCTTGTCTTCAGTAATTCTACCGATGTGGATCATTGGAAGACCTTTGCAATTCATCCTTTTCTATATATGAAATATCAGTCAGTCCGTTCTGAGGGACTGTAAACATTCCTGAAAGTCGTGATGTCTGATTATAATCAAACCTAGAGCTTCAAATCGATTCCGATGAAAAACGAACCTCAACAATATCCTCATCAGAATCGCCGATGGTTCAACCACCTCATCCTCCAAGGCTGAACAATTGCCTCATCCTTTGAAACTTTACCAACCACCTCATTCTCTCCTGATTTAAAGAGCTCGTAAAATATTATTGGGGCTTCGAAATGACCATTTCTCCCCCATCCTCGCTCCTCCGTCTTCCATTGATTAAGTTTTGATAAGGAACCACTAATAATTTGAGGTTGTTTCCATTTAGTTTGACTCTGTCACGTGTTGTTGCCACTACCCCTCCTTTTGAGTTGGTTCCTAGTTTTTATGGTCATGTATATCATATCCTCAAACTCAACATAATGTGGTAATTCAACTGCATCTCTGATCTCCCAATTTAACTTAATCAAAAATCTTTTCATAGTCACCTCCCTATCTTCCACATTTTAATCTTGAATGATCGCTACTTTCGTCTCCTTGAGGTAAGCATTCACATTACTGTACCCTTGCCTAAAATCCTGTAGCTTGTAATGCAACTCTTGATGATGATGCACAAAATGATTTCTCATAACTGCCTTCATATCTTCCCATGCCTGCATAGACCTATTTGTTCGCCTGGTAGTCACTAATTGATCTCACCAGATAAGTGTGTAATATGAGAACTCTAGTGTTATTAAATTTAAAACCTTCTTGAGCTTGGAATAGTTACGACAATCGAACACGAGCTCAACTTTTCTTTTACACTCTAGATACAACTTAGGATCATTTCTCCCTTTGGAAGAATGCATATTTATCTTGATGTTTCCCACATTGTTATCTTCTCGTTTCCTTCCTCTTTGCCTCCTCCCATTGCTGAGACCCAGCTTAAGCGACTCTTCAATTGTATCAACACCTCCATCCCCAATCTCGTCAGTTTTCCCAAAACATATTTAAAAGCTTCCATGATATATTTTGAATCTAGCAACATCATCTTCCTTAGGACCTATTACTGAAGTGTCTACACCATCTTTCTTAGACATGTCTCCAACAAAAACTTTATATTTTGTTTTTTCTTCATTTTTTTCATTTTTCACACTTTCTTTTAGAAATCGGCGAGATTCACTACTTACAAAATCAAGCTTTCAAATAAATGGATCATAATTTTTCATATTGATAATTTCAAACAGAAAGATCTACTTAGTTTAAAGATAGAAAAAAATTAGGTGCATCAAGAAGATCTACCCAAATAAATAAAGATCAAACCAAATTAAGAAAGATGTAACCAAATCACGAATCAAGAAATATATAATTAAACTGATTAATATAAAAGAAAAATAAAAATCAAGCAGGAAAAATTAAACGCACAAATTCAGACATGAAGTATAACACGAGTATGTCATAGAAAAATGAAGAATGGTGAAGTGGGTGGAGGAAGATGGTCACAAAAGAGAAGGGGGAAGATGGTATAGTGCAGCGTTGGGGAGGAGAAATGGGTCTTCAGGAATTGGAAGATTTCAGGAGTGGTTGTGTATTAGTTGGGTGGGCTAAATTAGATTATTGAGGTTTATCAAGAGAAAAAGTTAGTGGGTCGTTCATGAATGCCCAAACGCATTTTATGTTATTATATTGGTCATGTATTAGGACTTAATTTTTAGATAATCTAATGTACTCAACTATAGAGCATGAAAGATCGACATAATGTATTGAGAGAGACAAGTAATGAAATCAGTTGAATATATTCTCCCTCCATTCTCTTATCTTTTGGCATTTCTATTCTAATCTCCTTTACATTTTGGAAAATATAATATCATAATCAATCTAATCCGAACGATATTACAACATTTGGTATCAGAGCGATGATCCTCAATCATGGCAGATGGAAACTCGCCTTGAGATTTACAAGAATGTCAATGAAAAGTGGAGTCAGACAATGTCAAACGTTAGTAAAGCAGAATTTATAAGAGCAGATTAATGAGATGAGAGAAAAATTTGACCACATCTAAAACACACTAGCCACCATACAGTTGCAAATACTCAATGGAAACAAAGGTGGTAAGAGCCTACTCATCGAACTACAACCGGGAAAACACCATTTGCTTTGGCATATGGTACCGATGCGGTGGCACCATGTGAGCTGACGGGAAGTAGTGCTCGAGTAGAGTCCTTCGAACCTGAGCAGAACAAGCAACAGTTATCGCTCAATCTCAATCTTCTTGACGAGCGTAGGGAGGCAGCAGAACAAAGAATGGCCATGAGGCAGTTGCAAGTGTCTTGGTATGTGGACAAGTCTGTTCGAGTTCGAACACTCGAAGTGGGAGGTTCGGTCGTTTGAAGAGTTTTCCCAAGTACCCAAGAAGCAAACTCCAGAAAGTTGGGTGTAGCCTGGAAAGGGCCTTATTGGATCAGCGTAGTCCTAAGTAACGGAGCCTACACTCTAACAAAACCCGAGAGAAGTCAAGTTCCTTACTCATGGAACATCAAACATTTAAAGAAATATCATTTCTAGTTCTCGGTTGTCTTTATTACATAAATTATAATTCTACTTCAATTAATTTTTGCTTAAAATTTTTGTAAGGGGGGAGTGGAGTGTACACCATTCGAGGATTCACGCTCGAAGATGATGTCAAAACTGAACAAGGCGTTAGTCTCGGAGGAGTACAATGGTTCAAGTTAGTCTTTCTGACTCATTATACCACAATCCTCATGACATCAGCACAATTACGACAAATAAAAAGCAATAAAGCATAAAAGGAGAAACATACATCCATACGTGCAAACATTCAAATGCATTAAAATAAAGATAAAAAGTGTTTATACAGATCAAATATTTAATAAGTACAAAGTTTTCAGAAATTAACAAACAAGCTGCGGGGGCTTCGAGGGGTTTCTTGGGGTGCTTTGGGGTGTCGGGGGTGTCTTCCTCGTTGATGTCATCGCGGGCACCCGGTTCATGAAGGTTTTCAACATCGTATTCCAGGTGCTCCTTTTTTATATTTTTGTACACCACCTCGACGAAGGCAACCCCCAGTTAGGAGTTGGCC
>AYJT01012962.1:0-12692 GCA_001278415.1 Ocimum tenuiflorum | reverse complement strand
GGATTATGTTACCTTTGTGTTTCATAAATATTTGTTTTGTAAAAGATTGTGACCCTATTTTTTTCATAAGCCTCAATTCATTAATTCAAGAAACATAATATTACAGTTCTTCAATTATCATATGTTTCAAGAAAAAAAAAAGTTTGCATGTGACATTAATTTGTATGTTTTTTTTTTTATAAAAGATGCATCACAATTTTGCAATTTATTATTGCATTTGAATAATTTCCGACCGTCCATTACATATGTTTGTTTTTGAAGGAAAAGGTCATGCCCCCGTAACTTTTTATCGAAAAGCATGAATCGCTCTATAAAATATTTATATTTCATAATATATTAAAATGCAATAAGTGTGTATCGAAATAAAATATAACTGAGGTAGATCAGTTGACATACCGAGCTATATATATTGGAGTGATTAGAGAGAGTTGAGATCTTATTTTAAACATTATAAGTGTATAAAATAGAATCAACACATGATTTCTTTTTAACTTGAGTATAATATTAAACGAAGTCCATCATCATGTCCCTACATAGACTCAAACTCTTGACCTTTATTGAATAGGTGTTTACCACTGCATACCGACGTGGTAGATAACACACAATCTTTTTTGTCAAATCAACACATGATTTTGAAAGTTGATGTAGTTGAATTTAAGTTGTAGTTAGTATTTCCAAAACTATTACAAGAACGAAATGTATTGTATTATGTTTTGAAAGGCATATTTGGTTACAATGATATGCGTTGCCAAAAATGTTAATCTCGGTGTCTTTATATAAATTCAAATATATTTTATTATTAATGTTTTAATTTTATTACCTACTCTTCAATTACGTAATGGATTTTAAATGCACCCAGACTTTAGAGTACATCACGAAATACGAATGCATTTTGATACAAATATTGTACGTCGCAATACGTGACTAAAATGCACTTTCGATTACACCATAATGCATTATTATATTTGTGGTTATGCTGCACGATATTAGTGAATAAATTCTCGCATATAAATTTTTGGCTAGCTCGTATATTTAAAATATATAAAATTGAATAAGCATGGTTAATAAATTTTGTGTGTCATAAAATGTTGAACAATTTTATTTAAATAAATCGTTACAAAAATAACTTAGACTTAAACTCAGCGAAGAAAAATGAAATATTATTGACTTATTTGTCATAAAGGAATATTCATCGTGATCGCGTAATGCGACATTTGAGTGTTTTGTTGGAGTCAATAAACAAAAACATCTTTTTTGAATTAGAAAACAGTCCCTTGCTTGTTGTAATTGTAGCTAATTAAGCTAATTAAAATTATAAAATAGCAAAAACTCATGGACGGTTAGATTAAATTGATTAAAGGTTACGGCTTGATCTTATTTAACAAACCCAGAAAAAATTGACATTTTAAAATAAGTCTATTTATATATTGATTCAAGCTTATAAAGTAATGGATATTTGTTCGATTTTAAAAGATCTCAATTGTACAATCTTAAGTTATAATCATTCAATTTCTCAATTGCGGGGGAGTTAAAAACTATAATTGATAAATATAAATTAAATTGAGCATTAAGATTAATCAAATTTCAGTTGAGATTTCTTATCTCAAATATCTATATCTGAGTTGTAAATTACGTTTGAAAAAAAAATTATAACGTCTTTAAGCATAACCCACATGTAGGAAAACATATTTTATCATTTATATACACGTGTGAGTAAATGAATTAAATAAATGCAAACATTTTTATACGACAATTGAAAAAGTGACACACTAGTTACAACTATTCAATTTTTAGAGCAAAGTTATTCAAACCTGGTCATCATAGATGTACCAAATAAAACATAATTTTCAAAATGATGTTTCCTCCATTTAAAAAGCACAGGTTAAATTATTATTATTATTATTTTTAAATTATCACAATCATATATACTGTATAATATGATAATTGGCGAAATATGATTTGTAAAGGGGAGTTGATTTATGCAAATGCGCAAACATGGTATAGAACCCAGAAAAATGCTGTCAGATGCTGTAACCCACTCACAATTCAAATATCTTATCCCCTCTACATGAAATACCCAAAAATAATTTGATTGTTACCTGACTTTATTTAAAGATGGTAATTCGTGCTGCTGGATTTTTATTGTTCCAATTTACTAACAATTTAATTTAATTAGATTAAATTCGTATTTATCCATTAAGTCCAAACGAATACCTAATTTTGATGCGTTAGTCCAAATAAAAGAACAAAAACAACGCAATTTTTCAGGAAAATTATTCAAATATTATAAACTGTGCTTAAATTATTCGAAATTTCAGATAAATGTACTAATCATAAAAAAATTGTTCAAATATAGGACGCGGCTTCAATTTTCCGGGAGTCAGCACGCGACATTTCTACGTCACTCAATATTAAACCACATTAATTTTGTCACGTAATCTATTTTAACAGAAAATATTGCTGAAAGATTGAAGTCATCGTACATTTGAATAATTTCTGATAGTTTGTGCATTTATTTGAAATTTTTGATAATTTGTATTATATTTGGCAAAAGCCGCATAATTTGCAATATAATTGAATATTTTTTATTGTTTTAATTAACACTGTACAGTATGAACTCAATACGATGGCATCTTCCATTAAGATAATTCTTTTGGAAGTACATTACATTTCATGGAAAGCTACAAGTATGCATAGCTTGTTAGAGAAGGATTAAGTACTAATTATGTCCGGATTAATAGTAAAATAAAGCAGTAACAAAACTTGTTCAAGAAGCCATATAAAGTGAGCCAACTTTCCCGAAAGATGAAAATAATTATTGCTTCCACTTTGACATAATGGCTACTTTAGTTTGATTGATTATTTTGCTCCCCAAGAAAACTATATTTCCACTGTATCTCATAATGCATGACAATTGTTTCGACCATGATAATCTTTTCGTTGTTTTTACAGGATGAACTCTTTCTCTTGATGAAGAATTTTTTCACACTGTTTAATTTTTGATAGTGATGGCTGAAGAAGTCGACATGAAAACGGTTACGGAAATACAAAACACACAAGAATTGAATGACTGCGCATGAGGATGCTAAAAACTTATATTTTCTAGATTTGATAATTTGATCCAATGATTACCAAAGAATGTATTTTTCTAAGGTAACAAATTACAATTCTAATTACAAATATGATGTCGCATGTTTGAAATACTCGTATGAAATTTCTGGTAGTAATTCGAGGTGTGGTAACTCAAATGCTTGTTGGATCGTCCAGCAATCGTGTACGATACAGATTTCATACTCTACAGAGTTTTACGAGTTTAGCCGTTTTCATTTAGGCTTCACTTTCTTTATTTTATACTTCAGACACATGTCATAGACACATGTTCTCAGTTTGGAAAAAGGAATTTGTTAGTCAAACGTACTTTTAATTTCTTTTGTAGTTAATTATTTAATTTAACTTTGCAACTCTTGTATTTAATTTTTCTTTAACATTTATAAAAGACAAACTCTCTTTCACAATTGTTTTTAATTTAGCCTTGAAAATCTCTATTTGCATTTACCTTTTCTTTATCTTTTATTAAAAATTAACTTTCATAAAGTAACAATTATTTTTAAATCATAAAATGTTAAATTGATGCAAAGGTTAATGTTACTCGAGCATGATATATCTAATATACCCGTCCCTTTAAAATTATTCTCTTACTTTTTTTCAAAAATGTGTTAACATTTTCAGTTGTATTGAAACATAGTTTTGTTATGTTTCTCTTTTCGACAAGTTCGAATATTTTTCGAAAGATAAGACAATTCCACACTAGGAAAACATAGTGATGTAATCGAAGCGAACCGAGTCTAATAGTGTGATAATCGAGCTCGATTCACGATATTTTTAACGAGTTCGAGTTCGAGCTCGGCTCGAATACTATTATGAAAGCTCGAGCTCAGTTCGTAAAAAATGCTTGTCGAACTCATGCTTGAGTAAAGTTCGAATTCGTCCACATATTTGCTTTCAACTTATGTAAACAATCCAAGCCGAGTGGAATAGCCAATTTTCAAACTTAATTCGTGAAAAAGAGACTAGGATCGAGCTCGACTCGATATCGAATCAAGCTTGATGCATCCTTACTATCTTGGTTCACTCTTAGTTTTATAGGCATCAAGATTGAGGAAACTTTCTTACTTCTCCTATGTGGGACAAGAAATGATCTGCGAGCTCGAGCTCGAACTCGAACATGTTCGCGAGCTTGATGAATCGAGTACATCCATGCTCGAGCTCGTTTGTTTATTAAATAATCAAGTTTCGAACGAGCTTTTTTCGAGTCGATACCTGAGTAGCTCGACTCATTTACACCCCTAGGAAAATATCTGCCAAATGCGTGAGTAATAAAAACTTGCGTTAGACCGCTTAAACGATTTAGGCGGATCTAAATAGTTTATTTCCACCAACCCAAACTCATACCCGCTTTGAATCCTAAACTCAAATTCATATTTAACTTGGATCTTAAACCCAAATCCACCTAAATTATTTAGGCGATTTAACAGGAGACCTCCTCAAATAATATTGCATTTCCACACATAAAATACGAGTTTTACATATGAGTCTATACATGATTTATATTTACGTGTCTAGCAGTATAACCCTGATCCATATATAATAGAATAATAGACGTTACACCAACTATTCCAACCGAACTTTTCTGAGATAACTCCATATTTTATAATCCCCTAATTCGTGAAAGTTTTATGGGTTGGTAATTGTATAAATGGCGATATAATTTCCAAATCCTACACTATTTAATTGGTTTAGAAGTCTTCTTTATGTGGCGAAACATATATAACTAATTAGTATTGGTGCAATTAGGTAGTAATAACAAAAAAAAAAATGGTGGAGATACGTGTGGCGAGCGAAATTGCGCAACAAGGGGACAAAGTGGGAAATGATATGATGCGGTTAGGAGAATAAAAAGCTTTTGGAATCTCTTTGCTGATTTTCGATGAGAGAATATTTAAATATAAACCTAAATTTTGAATGTTAGGTCAAGTTTGGGTAAATTTCAGTGAGCTCGAAATATTTGATGATAAATATATCAAAATTGATTTTGCCGGATTTCAAGTGCAATATCTAACTTCATTCTTAGTTTTATAAATGAATTGAACTATAGTAAAAATTTATTCGAGCAAATATAATAGAGTTAGTCAAGTAAACAAATTAAATTAATATAATTGCATTTAGCTTGTGAGTAGATGAGTAAGTTGGTTAAATAAATTGGGAAGACTCGGGAAGGCCAATCCAATCGCTTTTGTGAAGTATAGATGTTGCAAAAACATTTTATGAATTTTTTAATGTTAAATTTGTCGCATAATTTTTCGACGGTCCACGGTATTAGTTCCAAGCACGATCACAACTATAAATTTGTTGGCCATTAATGTGCCATTTTCAAGTATTTTTTAATTGGTCTATTTATGTCTTTTCTTTTTTCTTTTTTTTTGGCCATTGGTCAGGTATTTCGACGTTTTTACGATTGTTGTTATTGGGAATTAGTGTTACTTTTTTCTTTCATGAATATGATTGTATTGATGAAAGCTCAGCATTTTTATTTATTTATTTATAATAACTTTCAGGGAAAAAAAAAAGCATGTTCCGCCCATCTTTATTTAGATTTTAGGCTAGTACATAACGGAGCATAAGTGATTTGGTTACATATTACACATAATAAAAATCAAAGTATTATTTCCAACATACTGGAGATAGCACAGTGTGCGTGTATATATATTTAATTAATGAAATAGTATTTTTTTTTTTGGCAGGTACATTCTTCATCATTGTAGCAACATTCCAATTTCACGGCATATGCAACATCTATATTCAATGCATGCTTGTTTCTAATATTGTCTATATCTTTGGTCATGTCTCACTCTTCAACTATTGTTAATTGGTGTCCTGAAAAATATTATTAATTGGTATTTTTTTTATCTTAAGCTTCATTTACTTTTTTGAAAATTCTAGTGCAACGACAATATCCATGATAGACAGATTAAAAGCGAATATGAGCACTGTCATTGTGCAATGTGCCCACGGTTAGATTTCTCTCTTATTTTGTTGTTGTTGTTATTATTAATCCACTCGTTTTATATGTGCATACTATTGTGTGTCACTTTGTTTGCGCCTAGATTCACATGGAAATAGTTTGTAATGATATGTAGTGTTTTGTGGCTATAACTTGATAAAATTATGCTCCATGTTTTGATAAACGAATGATACGTGCACAATGTTGCTTCATTCAATCAAAGAAAACGAGAGATTTATAAATCTTCACTATCTTAAAGTAACATATGTGACATTCCATCTACCCATGATTAAAAAATAAAATTTATGTTAAATCGGCTAAATAAATTTGACGGGTCTATATAGCCTATTTTCATGAGTCAAACCTAAATGAATAAGGTACAATTGAGTTAAATGAATAGATTAACTCATTTAAATTATCTAAAATACGAGACCTCTAATTAAAATAGGGTGAAGTGTGATTTTGTTGTTAGAGGATCAAAATCAAAATTGTGAGGGTGAATAAATTAATCTAACGATCATTTTGTATTATCAATATATAGATTGGAAAGATTTATGATGGTGTATAGGGGTGAGTAAAATCGAACTGTGACCCGCAAATCGAATCGAATCGAAGGTTTTTGGGCGATTTCGGTTCAGTTGAAAAATAGTTCGGGTTCGGTTCGGTTAAATTTTTTTTAACCATAATAGGTTTCGGTTCGGTTCGGGTTGGGGGATTTTAGATTCGGTTTTACCCGAACCGCCCAAAACTCAAAAATTATATGTTATTTTTATTTTTAATATTTTAATGTTATATAACTCTAGTATTTTTTATATTATTGTTATTATTTATATCTAATCCTAATATTGATTTGAAACGATAAATTTAGGAATTGTGATTGTAGATTATGTTTAGTATGTTTTGAAACACTAAAATTTATTTTTTTGAATTAAAAAATTATATAAAAAATAGATTCGGTCAAAATCGAACCAAAACCGAAACCGAAACTTCAATGCAGTTCAGTTTGAATATTTTTGAGTGGTCGGTTCGGGTTGAATTTTTAAAAAAAATCGGGTTGGCGGTTTGAACGGTTCGGTTCGATTAAAAACCGAACCGACAGTATGCTCACCCCTAATAGTGTAGTGGGCACTCACATAAGAATGTGGAACCCACACTAACCCCATACGATTAAGTGACTGTGATAGACAATGATGTCATCGCTGTAGCATAGAAATTTTTTATAGATACATAGGATACACAATAATTTTTTAAGATTAAAGAGTATGATATTACAACAAACTCGAATCCGTAACATAATGTTAATGGAGAATAAAAATATTTAACCACTTGCATCTGAGATGACAGACATGATTTTTAATGTCAAATGTTGTAAATGGTATAAATTGAATTATCAGGTTTAAAGTATATATGGAGAAGAGCTGCAGATTAAATGATAATATGCTTGTAAGTAGAAATATGATTTTTTTCATATTTTACTGAGATAACTACAAATTTAGTTGAACCTTTCAATAATTATGCAAAAATAACACAGTTTATGAATTTTGACAATCATATTACACTTTTTTGAAAAACTGCAATTGTAAAACAATTTTTTTCTTACTTTTTGTGTTTCCAATAAAATAATTAGCATTTTTCACTACTTCCTGTGGATGCAACTCCAGGTACAGTTTTGCTCAAAAAAAACATCCAGGTATATTTGCTCTGAAAAAATTCCAGACACGTTAACCGTAATTGGTCAGAAAACATATTGTTTGTTGTAAAAATAATTATATAAGTCACAAAATCTGTAAAAATTATACTAGTATATATTTTCAAAAATTATTATAATAATTAATACATAAACTTTTTTAATTTTCAAATTTAGAAAATTAGAGATGAATGATACTGACATAGTGAAATGTTGCCGGGGCAAAGTTAGAAGACCATCGGGCATGTATTATACCAGCAATTTTTTTAAACTAAGATATCTATTCCTTTTCAAGTTTTTTTTTTTTCAGGCAATAAAATATAAATTTGTATTAATTTAGTGCCCAAATTGGTTTAGGGTTTAGGGTTTATTCGACAAGATATGCGGTCCGACACACGCTGGATCTAATGTGATTTTGACTATTGATAAAATATAGATTGGAATATTTTGAGAAGCATATATAGTTAAACAAGTCCGGACTCATGTTGTAAAAGCTATCGAGTCTAATAGACTGATCTGTTTACATAATAATATCTTTTTACCATAATTTATGCCTTTATTCACTATCTCAGGACAAAATAATTCTAAACTCTAATATATTTTGTTCTTGTATAAACTTTTGCAATGCTTCAGGGCAGTTGCAAAAAGGCAACCTTACCTACATAAAAATATATGGAATAGAATTTCCAAGCAAAAATGTATTTAAATTCTTATAAAGCAAAGGCTGATGAAGGCTAGTACCATGGTTTTTTATTATTAATTTTTATGGTGATGTGCATGTATGATGGTATAATAATGTGGGTTGGTTGTTAATTGTGATAGATAGATCCATGAGGTCATCATGGGCCTACATATGCCACCCATTGGCATTAGCCCATCAATTATGCATGCAACCCTCCTTCCTCATTTTGGGGAACATTCATCCTTTCTAATGTCATCTTAGTTTCTAACCTCATCCCAATTATGCCCCTCAATCCATTCTACTTCTAATATTTCGGGGAAATTTACTCCAACCTGAACAACTCTTCTGCATTTAAATTTATTTTTCAAATATTCGTTATTTTTATTTACTTCCGCTTAAATCCATTTTCTTAAAACTAATATAATAATATAAATTTAACAAAATTAATATCTTTATATTTTCAAGTCAACTTACTTAACGAGCTTGTTCATTATAAAATATTATTACCTCAAATTTATCTGCATCACTTACAATTAAAGCTCTTTGCATCAAAATGTCTGTTGTGTCGGTTTGTCCTTTCATAAATGGAAACATAATAAAGGCATTTACTGTTCTTGATTCGAAACACGTCCATTGTAGCATCCGAGTGGACTCGAACTGTTTATTGAGGTGATATCCAAGTAGCTCTGCACATTTTAGCCAGTTCATTTTCTACATTAATGTCCATGAAATTATTTACTTATTTATTTCTTTTTAATTATTTTATGTGTTGCTTTTGCAGTAAAAGTTAGTTATTGATTTGAGTATGTCATCTTTATGACAATTCATATGCACATACGGTAGTAAACCAAAGCATTCAGAGTTCCAATACTTTGTGAGTGCCATACCTGAAAAAAGGCTCAACATTTGTCTAATTCCATATTCTCCTCTTCTTTATAATGCATGACCTATATATATTTGAACATTCTTGTAGTTGATTTAATAAAAAATCTTGCTTACAACAGATATTGAGAACAAGTTGAATAAATATACATGTAAAAAGCCAAAGCTTCAAAATTAATGCACTAAATAAGCTTCAAACGTTATATGCAGTCGGCCTGAGTACCAGATTCCATTCACAAGCTACTGCAGAGAAAACTCAGTTTTAAAGGCCTTTCGACATTCATCCTTTTGAAGATCAAATTCACCATCATAGATAGCGAAACAATAATCAAATCAGCACCACTACCGCTGCTTACGATCAGGATTATCCTCGTCATCAAAAACTTCGTCGTCCTTCATGTACTTCTCCTGCACAGCTGCCACTGTGAAACCAGGCAGTCAAGGAAACCCAATCTGAATTCACAGAGGGATCTCTTAGAATGTTAACTACACCCATAAACTACTCCAGAAGACAAACAGCCGAAAATAATCAACACACTTTTCTTTCGGTTTAAAATGATGCAAGGCTAATTTCTATTGAGATTGAGCCTCTGATAGAATTAACATATACAGTCTATAGTAATAAAAATTGGGGTGTGGAATTGATGAGTTGATCCAGAAACCAAATCAAAAAATGAAAAACACAAGTGGTAATAAAACCGACGTACCAAATTGGAAACTCAAGAACCAAACCGAGAACCAACAGAATAATAACGTGAGCTGATAAAGAATCGTATTTAACTTGTAAATGTATACTAGTAAGTAGATAAAGAAAGAATAATGATAATACTAGCTATTCCTAAAAGATAATAACAAAAGCACCTAACAAAACAACAAGAAGTTAAGTATACTTTTATATTTTAAATAATAATTAAATAATAATAATGATAACCAAGAACCAAATATAATAACATAAGCACCTAACATATAGCACACTAGCTATACATAAAAAAACGGTTCTTCACTTTTTAAAGTTGAAAACCAAGAACCAATCAAATAATAATTGTTTTCAAAATAAAAACAGGAAACGGATTGACCAAACCTACAAACCGAACCAAACCGACTGAAATGCTTCAGTTCGACCGATATTTTCTGTTCAGTTTGAGTTTTGCTCCTTCTCAATTAATAAAAATAACAAAAAGGAAGAAAGAAGGTACTAATATGAAGAAAGCCAGTAGGTGTAGACAAAAGATCAAAACCGCAAAGGATATCTATAATAATCCCAATCAACGGGACCAACTGCGATTTTGCTGAATTCAACTGCACTCGCTTCAATGCCGGTAAATATGTACCCGTTGGTCTTGTCAATCAGTTTAACAAGATTTCCAACGCTCTGTTTATCCTGAAAAACTGCGGGTAAGAGCTAGGCATATGATAAACCACTCTGATCATTACAGCAAAAAGAGATGTGAACTTACCTGAATGTCCAAAGTGGTGAAATTGTCGAGGCTGAAATCTTCTATGACCTCGCAGAGCTCCTTTGTTAGCTTGCTGGAGAAGTAGTGAAATAGTGTCATTAATAATTGAACCATACTAGCAAAGTGTACGGAATGATGGATCATATTAATTTACAGAAGAAGAGAATTGTGACAAGGAAGCCTTTTATTCGTGAAGAACAGTGAGGAGTTATATATGCTCTTATTTCCATGGAAAATATAGTAGCTATTAAATGAAAACCATAAAGTTCATGCCAATATAGGGTATTTTAAATAAAGTGGTCATTTGGTATATTACAAAAATCATGACAAATAAAGGCACTAAATTCAAGTGTCGTCCTCATCCACGCACAATTTTAGAGGTGCAACAAATCAAAAGGAAGTAACATGTAGGAGAGAATGGAGATATTAAATGACTATACTCTCCAAAAGAAGCTTATAAGAGGTGGGGTACATATATATGAAACGAGATATAAATCAAGGAAGATATGCTCAGATAGGAGTATTTTGATTTTTGTTAAGAGATAGGAGAGGGTTAGGTTTGATTAGTTAATAGCACTAATATTTATCTTATAAAGTTAGTAGTTATCTTTTAATCTCTATAAATAGCGGACATTAATGCTAGTTTATTGCGTTTTGCAAATCGGAATTATTGGGAACACTTTGCGTAAGGATATCTTTGGAGTGGACATTAGTATTATTATTATTATGTTAAAAAGATAAGAATCGGGCAAACAAATTATCTATGGATTTCTTTGGAGGTATCGGTATTTATCTTCACTCTAACAAGGTACCACGTCTTCCTAAACATGCAACGCCTGAGATAGCAAGATCTCGTCATTGATGAGAAGTTTTTCTATGCCCGAGTTAACAGCAACATAAGATAACTAATTATACCAAGGGCCAATCCATGTCTTTGAATCAATCTATGCTCAATTACTGATATGAAGGAGAATTATGTGTGCTTAAAACTCATTCGAGGAGGGCAATATATTTTTAGTAAAAACTCTTAAATTGAGGGTAATATAGCCAAGTTACTATCCCAAGGAGAATTTTATTGGGTTTTTGATGAGTTTAGATTGCTGACTGTAGAGTCTGGAGTACTGCACAGAAAAGCCTAGTTACAAGGTGTCCAACAGATATGATGACTTACCTACATTTAACTCATTGACAAAGTTCAAACAGATGTAGAGAAGGAAATGAACACATTAGATGCCAAAAAGAGTCCTATAACATTAATGAAACTTCTGTATGACAATGTTCAAGTGCTTGTCCTGCATATAATCCAGACTTGGTTTCATACCTATACTTAGAGATCTTGATCGAGATGGTTCTGTAAATAAGATAAATCTTGTACATCAGTGTAAAAGTCAAGGTTGAAAGCTGCAAAACCAGCAAAACGCTAAGATAAACCATAACAGTATGACACAAAGAAGATAGCATATGTGCTAGCAATGTAATCGAAGTGCTCTAACCTAATTTTCCATAACTTTCGATAAGATCGATTTTAGACAAAACATTGCCATGAGGGAGTTCCAAGTGTAGTATGGTTGACAATGAAAGCAGCAGTGCACTAATATACTTCCCTGGATCGCTGCAAAGATGCGCATCAACCAAGTGAACAGCAGTCAACTGCAAAAGACCAGGGCACCATTAAGAATTCCAATAAGGCTTAATGTTTTATGTCTATGTGATTAAAAATAAAAGTTTGTCATTTTGACAAAAGTTGCATCCTAATTTCAAATTGACCTTCATGGTAATTAGAGAGTGCACAACATACCCTGAGATTTAACTTCTTAATAAGTTTCATCATAACTCTCTTAGCATTTTCATGAAGGAAAAAGAGTTCCACCTGGCCGGGGAAATCAAAGAGAAAATAGTGATCTGCAAAATGATGTTAGTTTC
>AYJT01012939.1:0-16280 GCA_001278415.1 Ocimum tenuiflorum | reverse complement strand
AATTCGTAAAAATTAAATATGAATTCAATTTTTTGAATTAGAGTAGAACTACCACAACGGTGTCAAAGGAATCCACATCATGTCCCATCTAAACTCTGCCAACCTGCATCACCACATAATCAAGACCTTTCAAACAATAGCAAGAGCAATCTACTACATAAATTAGCATCTCACCTCAACATGTGGTGCAACCAGAAGATTGCCAATAATGTGCCAGGGAGAAACGAGTACCAAAGCCAAAGGTGATGACGTTTTGAGTTATGCATAAGGCCAGTGATGATCATTAAACACGTAAGAACAGCTACCAGCTCTGGAACATATATAAGTTAAATAGATCTCAAAGTTCTTTACACACAAAATATAAGACAAGAAAAGATCAATTTCATCAGATAGCTTTATCGCCAATCCTTGTGAGGTATAGTGAATAAAAAGTGCGCTCCAACTTGACACGCATAATGTTTTGAAAGCAGCCTCCTATATATACAGTATAAGCCAGTGGTTTTGGTAATTCAACTACATTCGCAGGCTTAAGAAATTACCAGAAAGTATGACAAAAGGATAAAAAATGTAACTAGCTACCAAGTAAAGGCAATAATTCATTTAACAGTATTCCAATTTGTGTTCCAAATGACTTCTCCATGCTTAACAAGTATGGATCAAACCATGAAAAGAGCCCAAAATTGGTAAATAAGCAGCTGAAATAATATATGATTCCTACAGTGAAAAATAGCAAATGATATATTTTTCTTATTATACATACGCAAAAGATGTCTGGAGATTGGAAACAGATAGAGAATATGATTATGCTAACCTGCAGCTACAATGCTCCCCGAGTCAATCACATACATGAAATAAGCATGATACTTCTGCACATGAGAGAAGAATGACATAAAAAATCAACATGAAGCATTAGCCCCCAATTTGCTTCATATTAGTTTAGCTAAATCTCTTCAGTCTTTGCGATTCATTCAGAAATTTGACAGTCATCACTCATTAATGTCAGACAAATCTCAAATACTGTTATGGATGGGACCAATTTTCTTAACTCACTGGCTCAACCATCGCGTTAATGGGACTACTGTGTAGATCCTACATTTCATATTCCTAACATACAAAAAGTAAAGCCAGTTCATTGCGTCAGAAGAGAAACCCTGCAATATCTACAAGAGTCGATGATCAGCCCATGATAGTTTCTTAAAAGTGTCAAAATTTCAATAACCATTAACTTCCCAATATAATGCTATAATTAATAGCTAGTAGTTATAACTAAGAACTTGATGGTCTTCATGTTTCAACCAAAACAGCTGAAAAATGCAAACTATCCGAAAGCTTCATATCATTTTAATAGATGGTCAAAATTTTGCAAATATTATATACTTGTTCCCTAATGCTTTTAAATCGTGTCATCCGGCAAAAAATGATCCTTAAAATGGAAAGCACAAACAATCTCGACTCCAATTGTGAAGGATGTAGCTTAGATCTTTTTTACTTAGTGTAGTGTTCACATTATGATCATCATATGAGCAGAAGAAAGAAACTATCATTCTAACGCATTACGTTACTATGAAGAATGTAAAAAAGAATAACACCTATAGAGAGCTGTATTATAGCAAATTGAGTGGAGAAAATACCAAGTCCCAGGGAGAATAAGCTTGTTGATAGATTGAATAGAGCAGGAACATAATGTAACATGAAACCAGTCCAGCAAACACACTCTACAAAAAGAACAGCAAAATCAGAGATCAAAATTGAAGGAAGATATGGACAATTAATCCAGCCTCATCAAAGAAAAATCATAACGAACCAGAACGCAGAAAATACATCAATTAAAAATTTGACAAAATGAAAAGCGCGCATGCACACACAAGAGAAAATGACATTGATTGGTGGTTTAGATTTAAAATACAAACCCTCCATAGAAGAGACTGCTGCGCCAGCATCTTCTCAAGAGACCGGACAAATTCCTCTTGCTCTGCATACAATCAATCTAAGCAGCTAAAATAAGTAATTTCTATTATAAACTCCGAATGGTAAAATGAACAACTACTCTGTTTACCTTGGGTGTCAATCGGGCGGGAGTCGTCGCGAGTCGGAAGAGTGTAGTTGTCGTCACCCATATCCCCCGCTGGTTTTCTCCATTTCATCGCCAGATTCTTCATCTTTTCTCTGAATTATTTCATGTCAGACACATATTTTCTCGTAAATTCAGAGATAAATAATACATAAGTATATTCGTATTTCAGGTTTGAGAGATGAGAAACACTCCCACGTCCCACCAGGACGAGTTATAGATTCTGCTGTTTCTTAAGACCCAACCTTTCTAATTCGTTCATCGCACTTAATTTGCATGCTATTTACCCAACTTACAATTTGCACCCATAAACTATTCAAAAATATTTATTTACATCACAAATTATCTTAATTTTTAATTATATGATAAATGTAGTTTCCAATGATAGAACGACGTGTTTTCTCCGTCGATGGAATCTACCGTTGGATCGTTCAATTTTAGGTTTTAGTCTCTGAATTGATGATATGAAAGTCCAATGGCAACAAAATACACATAATTTGTTATATAATTAAAAAATTTTAAATACTTTACCATGTAATTGAAGGTTTTTCTTTTGGTGCAAAGAAGGGCTGCCATGCAGTCAGCCACTGTGTTGGCCTCTCTATACGTGTGTTGGATTCTCACTTTTCAATTTCGTTACATAAATTTCTTAATGCTTCCAAGTAAGTCTCCATGCCAACGACCTTTTTTTGTAAACTCATCCACCATTTGAATGACACTCTTATGGTCCACGTTGGCACTAATTAAAATGTACAAATCTACTGTAAATTTAAAGTGATGATTTATGTACCATATCACATTATCACCAACCATTCATATTTGTTTATCTCTTTTTTTTTTTCCAATAAAAATTGAAAGGCTGAATCTAGAACAACATTTCCTACTTCGCTGAATAGCACAACAGAATATCCTAACACATTGTGGGCCTTGCGGCCGCCACTGCAGTTGCGAACGCGACTCAGAAAAGAAAAGCAAATAGGTTAGAGTTCATCGTGCGAATTTCCATCGAGCGTATTCACCGACGAGCGCAGTTGAAGGAGGTATGTTGCCGCAAGCGACGCCTGCAAAGCAGCGCCATAAGGAAGTGCAGCCTCATTCACTCTATAGTAGGGCGAATGCGCAGACATGAGTGCCCCCTCGGACTCGTTCACCATCCCGATATAGTAGAAGTATCCCGGTATCGCCTCCGAAAAGAATGAGAAGTCTTCCGCCCCCATCTGTGGCTTCAGATCCTTCATCTTCTCCACCCCCACCATCTCCTCAGCTATTTCCCGGAAGTGCTCGTGCAAATCCACGTCGTTCGTTGTTACAGGATAGAAAGGCTTCCCATCAGGTGAGAAATCCACGCTCGCATTGCACCGATGCACGGCTGCTTGTAGGGTTACAACCTAAGCACGAAGATTAATGTTAAATGTCCCACATTCATGATATGCACCAATCGATAGAGATTCAGATTTCCTTATTGAATCAATTTAGAGATATATGTAATTTCTTTTATTGAGTCATTTATTTCCCTAATTTAGTTGTTTCATTATAGAGTCAATTATTTCATTCACTGAGTCAGATTATCTGTCCTACTTCGTTAGTCTTAGTCTGAAGTATGTTTTTGAGAGTTAGAATTGAGGGACAGACATATGAGTATGTAGTTGTTAGTATGTTTTCAATTTATATTAAAGTTATTCTATTTGCAATCAATCTTCAAGTGCGCAGGTATCAATTAATTGGAGCTTGATGTCTAAGTCAGTTTATAATGGTGAGGGTCTCCCTTTCGTAAGGGTAAATGTAGAATCCAATAACCATCCGAGATTATGAAACAAACCAAGTTCATGCAACATAAACAAGTTTGCATGCAAATACCTTTCCGATGCGATGCTTGAGCAGCACCAAGCTTTGCTTGGAGAATGCTCTGAATGTTCCACCCAAGGTGACGGAATCGGGGATGACGTTGAAGGCATAGCCACCTTCGAATTTGCCAATAGTCACCACCTACAATGTCATTTCCTCTTCAAATAGTGACACCATTAAAACTAATTTGTAGTTGCACCAGAGAATGTTGCAAGAAGAAGACACAAAGAAGTTTGGATCCAAAAAAGTATGCTTAGGCAGTAACGGAATGAAGAGGAAATTTGTATCATTTCAAATCCTTACTCTTATCGAATAGAAGGAACAAAAAAACCTATTGAGTTTACTATAGTTTACAACTCTTCCTTATATAGTAATTCGACCTATTGCCCCGCATATCCCCTTCAGTTTACTATGAATAGAAAAAGAAAAAGAATCGAACTACATCATACTCTTTGTTCTCCAACTACAATTGGTGAACCTATAAGTTTAACTCCTTATCTTATAAGGTATAAGTGAAATGCCATTTCTGGTTTTCTTTTCTCTTTAAGGTCTGGGTTTTACGAATGAAAGGTAAACTATCGTAAAAGACGATCAAGAATTTAACATCCCTAGCGTTATCCTTAATCAGCAGGTTATGGAGTGGCTTTTGAGGGCAAAGAAGTTTCAACAAATGATTTGTGTGAGATTTGAGGGACACTCTTGTAATTTGTATCCATTTTTGATAGCCCTAGGCATGAACCGCCAGATTCATGATCCATTATATGTTTTTCGCACTTCCAACAACAGCACGACATAAGAGAAAAGCAAAGTAGCAGAGGCTTCATGAAAAAAAAGGAGTATAATCAATTTAGGATCCAAAAGATGATTTAGTTCTTGATTCAAGATCTGAAAGATGAATACTCAATCTAGGACCAAAAATTCTCAACTCAGGACATGAAAGATTATCAATTCTCAATTCAGGATCTCATGTTGAAGTTCTAGATTGAGAATTAAAATGTTTTGGGTCCTATAACAAGAAATAAACCATCTTCTAGGTCCTGGATTGTGAATATTCCAAAAAGAAATCACAAACCAGTAAAAATTTCCTCGAAATTTCGGCTTTTCGACCGGGTTATTCTGGGAGTAGAGATGGCACAAGAAACTACCTGTGAATCGAGAGGATCAGCTTCCCTTGAGACAAGTTGCTGCAAACTAACTATAATGTTTGAGCTGGCTAAAATCGGGTCGATAGTCTGTTGTGGGATGCCAGCATGACCTCCTTTCCCGGTCACCTTCACGTCGAAAAACCCACTAGCAGCCAAGACAGGGCCAGGTCTTGAAGCAACTGTGCCCAAAGGAAAACGAGAAGAGATGTGCAGGCCGAAAATTGCATCGATATTTTCCAAAATCCCAGCATCGAGCATCTTCTTTGCTCCACCACCCCCTTCTTCTGCTGGTTGGAAAACCAAGACAACAGTACCCTGATCAAGAATATGTATCACAACCTTTTCTCACCACTTAGTAGAGTTTACTTTTAGTTGCATACTTTCATTTTTGTCCCACCCACAAATTTTTCATCAAAATATTTTTTGCATTTTCAGTTGAAGAACTATCTTGGGGTTTTTTATAGCCATTATATAAATCATTTACAACAATATAATTTTAATCCAAATATATGACAAAATGAGCAAATGAACACATGAATAATGCTAGTGATCCATCCATTGTGTCACCAAAATTGCAAATTTTTGGAAGTGGGACACATTGGAACCAAAGTGAAACGAATTGTGTCTTATGGGACCGAATTTGCAATTCACCTCCACTTAGTAACTCCATAAGCCACAATGTATTATAAGCTGCATCTCTTCGGCCAAACTAAATGAGAACGTTTCCACTCAGCTTCTGATGAACCTTGCTATAAGTCTATAACCATCTCAGCCATAAAATTTTTCATGGTATGACAAAAAATTGGAAACTGAAACTACATCATTCATAATACAATCATGGTGGTGTGATATATCTATCAAGAATATTCCGGAACTAGAGTTAGTTTTATCCCACGTTATTTATGTATCATAGTTTGGTAGGTCTCACCTATTATAAATAGGAACTCTTTAGAGTTAATAATGCACAACTATTACTTTCCTACTACTACTTCTCTCCTACATGTTTTAATACTCTTGGTAACAATCCAAACTCCAAGCATACTGCAACATGATTATGGAACTCAAATCAGAAAAATCATAAAGATAAACATTGATCAATGAAATAAAAAGAACCTTGAGATGATGGTTATGCTCCTGAAGCATCTTTGCAGCACCAAGAAGCATAGCAACATGTGCATCATGCCCACAAGCATGCATCTTTCCAGCAACTCTACTCTTATGCTCCCATTCCACAGCTTCCTAACCAAGCCTAAACCCTTATCACTTCAAAAATCATTTACTCAAAAGGAAAACAAATTCCTAATTTTACCATAGTCCACAAGATATCTCCCATTCAAGAAAACAAGATCAGCACGCGCACCTGCATTGGTAGAGCGTCCATGTCAGCTCTAATGGCGACAAAAGGTGGATTCCCAGAGCCAATGCATCCAACAACGCCAGTTACAGCGATTGGGAATTTATAGGGGATGCCCATTCGATCGAGCTCATTTCTGATGAGTTTGCTCGTTTCGAATTCCTCGAATCCGAGCTCCGGGTTTTCGTGTAGAGCCCTCCTGATTTTTACCATGTACTCGAAAATCTCTGGCGATTTAGCCAAGTTCAAGAAATTTGATGGGATTTGAGCACTGCTGATAAAAGGGTCTTCTGATGAAGTGGGCTTCGATGATAATAACAACGCCAAGAGATTGAAAAGCAGAGGAATGCATGTACAGGGACTCATGGTTTTTCTTTTTCTTGTAGAAAGGAAATTGATCCCATCAATTCTATGTTTGGGGTTGGGTTCTTGTACGCGAAATTTGTTTGAGAGTGTAGCGGAATCTTGGAATGGAGATTCACTCTCTTTCTTTTCTTCATTTTGAATATCGATGCCACTCGTGACTTCTGTGTATTTTTTACTTATGTTTTATGGGTTTCCTTTTCACGTCCAATTTTGTATTTTACGTGTGTTAATTGTATTATCTATAAATGATCTAATATGTCGGGATTAATTAAATAGAAATCAAATGCATTGTTTGTTTCTGTCCGAATAACATGTTACATAATACTGTTAAATATTATGTTACATTATTTTGATTAATACATGTGTTAAAAATTCGTGTGATGTAATATAATGTGTAACAATATTGCGTAATGGGGAATTCGGGGTGTGTTTGTTGTAGTTGTTACTTGCAATATTTTAAAAACTTTGTGAAATTACTATATATCGGTTAATGCATTTTTTTGTATCTTTACTTACTATATTGTAAAAACTTTATAACCATTATCAAAAGTTATTTTCTATTCTCTTATTCAACACCATTTCTCATTTATTTCACAACGTATTCTTAGTTGTTCTATTCATGTTCAATTTTCTTTCTTAGTGATTATTTTGGCCACCACATAGTTAATGAAGTTTTAAACTCACAAAATTTTACAACCTCATCTCACTCAAAATTATCAAAGGGGTAAACATGGATACTTTACTGCTCAAGAAAAATAAATAAATAAATAATGCTTTCCAGCATCAAAATTGAAAAAGAAAATATGTCAATCATAAAATCTTATTTAATCTAATGATTCAATTTCATTTATATCTTTTATGCACGGATTTTTTTTATAGGATCCGAATGTTATATTAATACAAGATAAATAAATTTTGAGTATGTCCCAAATATAATAGCCCCACTTTCCCAAACTTTCAAAACAACGCGGTTAAGTAATTGTTTTTAACAAAACACGCCCACTCTGTTGATCAATTGCTGTATCCATACCGCTGATTTTCAACTACCATCACTTCTTCTATTTTCCCAGGCACTTACGACGACTATTTTATTTATTTATTCTTTTTTGCATAAAGTCATCGCACTAGGTTGGATGAGTTTGATTATGCGTTTATATGATTCTGCTCAGATTTCTGATGGTTTGATTTTTCTTTTCGGAGCAGGGTTCTTATCAAAAGAAGGAAAAGTTTGATTGAATTTTGAAGTTTGATCTGTTCGAATCAAAGATGTTTGCTCGGATTATTGGAAAATCGAAGCAACAACCTAGTAATACTCTCGCCAGTATTGAAAAATTAAACGAGGTATGTTGTATGGATTTTATTGATTGTTTTTACTGATATGTGCTGCTGTGCCATGGAAATTTCAAGGTTGTCTCTTTCCCTAATTGGAATTTCGATGTGGTTTTATTTGTATATGACTTAAAATTTCAGGTGGACTTGTTGATATTTGGTTGGGGTTAGATGGGGATGTCTGGTTTCTGTTATTTTTGTGATGCTTTTATGATTTTCCGTGGTCGATTGCTTTATCCACTCTATTTAGCTCAACATGGCTTTGACAGTTATCTTAAGCAATGGTGATTATGGTAATTTCTTGAGTCTTCTAATCTCTATTAGAAGCTAAAGGAATCTGATTTTAGTTCATACCAGTTGGTGGATCATTGATCTTTTCTGATTTCTTCTTTCTTTCGAAGAAATTTAAACCTATGAGTCCCTTGAATGAGTCTTCGTTGTACGTTCTGAATTTCTGGCTCGCATGCAGGCTGAAGTGTATATCATGATAGAGTGGTCCCTTCCAATTTATGATCAAATTAGAGATAATTCACTTAAAACTTAGAAAAAGAAAACGAAAAATTCAAACTTGCTAAAGGGGGTTACCATATTGGAGCAAGAGAAATCCAGTTAAAACTACCTAAACGCCACACTTGCCAATCAAGGTTGAAGGGTAAACTTAACTTGGTTGTATGCTCGATTTGTTTCCCACTTTAGGTGAGCCATGGGAAAACCATAATCATACATTACATCTATCCATTAACCAATGGTGAATGTCCTGTGCGGCCATGCCCTTATGCTTTTATTACCAAATTTAACTAACACCAGTGCTGCTCGTGTCTTCGTCTGTCCTTATGTATGAATGACACGTATTATTTCTATCTACTTGTTCATATTGGATACTTGGTTCCTTTTCTTTTGTAGACTCTCGAGATGCTCGAGAAGAAGGAAGGCTTGCTTCAAAAGAAGGCATCAGCAGAGGTGGAGAAGGCCAAAGCATATACGAAAGCAAAGAACAAAAGAGGTATGGTCATGTTGTGTTTTCTGGATTCTTTAGCATACTTAATATCTGAAATTTTACTCCTTTTTCTTCCTTTACTTTTCACACTTCTTGGACTTGGCTTCATTCTTTTCTTAAATTCAGCCTTCGCACTTTTGGTTAACGAAGTAAATTTCTCTGGCTTGTTTCTTGCATATGATATTAATTACTTATGGTTTCCATGTTTCTCGTTGCACTTATTGACAAATTAGACACCAGAAGTTTATGAAATGCAGTTCGAACCAGTTAGAATGATGTGGAATTTGTGTTCATAAACATGCTCTTGAAGTAGCTTCTTTATTGTTAGTTTAGGTTTACTCGTGGCATATTAGTTAGATATAATAAAGTTCTGTAGGACGTGGATCTGACTTGTGCAAGAAAATATTATCATGCAGCGGCTATACAGTGTTTGAAGAGGAAAAAGCTCTATGAAGAACAGATGGGGCAGCTAGCCAATTTCCAGCTTCGCATCCATGATCAGGTCCAATAAGCATTACTATTTACTGTTTATTTGTTTTCTGAACGAATAAAATTCCTGCTCAATACTCTTCTCATCCTCACAGATGATATTGCTAGAAGGTGCAAAAGCTACTACTGAAACTGTAGATGCATTAAGAAGTGGAGCGTCTGCTATGAAAGCAATGCAGAAAGCCACGTAAGTATATCAAGATATTATATGCTCTAAAATATTCAGTTAAGACATGGACCATTGAAATGGTTTACTGTTAGGTATAATGTCTCCTTGATAAATTGAACTGATGATAGATTCACTTAAAGATTGCTTCTCTGAAATAGGAATATTGATGATGTGGACAAGACCATGGATGAGATTAATGAACAAACTGAGAACATGAAACAGATACAGGAGGCATTGTCTACACCTATTGGTGCAGCCACGGACTTTGATGAGGTTTTTCGCTCAACTCTATTTTTAGAACACAAATGGTCACATTTATGCTGAAATTTTTAGGTTGTTCCATTCGTCTGACTTGTTTTGGGTGGTGCAGGATGAGTTAGAAGCTGAGCTCGAAGAATTAGAAGGCGAAGAGTTGGAGGAGCAGCTTCTTCAACCTGCAACCACAGCCCCTGCTGCTTCAGTGGAGGCTCGACCCAACAGAGTTCATGCTCAGCCTACACCTCAGAGACGTACAGAGGAAGAAGACGAGCTTGCTGCTTTGCAAGCAGAGATGGCACTTTAAATGCTTCTCTATAACAGGTAACTCGGTCTATTACCGAATTTAAATCGCGTAGTCAATCCACTCCACTCAGAAACACATCATCCCATTAGGATTTGAAACTGTATATAGTGAACATTATATGCGCCATAATCTGAAGATATTTTTTAATCGAACCATTGCTAAAGTAGAGTTAAATGGTCGATTTTCTGCAGTTAACACGACAGAGAGAACAAGCCTGGAACTTGAAGAATCTAACCGCGGGCTCTCGTCACATTTGTGTGGCGCTTTTGTATGTATTCAGTGTATGTTGTTGCATAAAAGTAGTAGAATCTCTTTGGTGATTTGTAAGGTAGACGGTAGACGGTAGACGGTAGACGCATGTCTGCTGTCATTGATATATAATCCTTGTTACATATTCTGTATCACTATAATGATATTCTTCATTTACACACGTAATATTAGACTTGCAGGTTATGTAAAACTTCTAATCTATATTGTGGCCACCTTCTCTTTTATTGTATTTATTTGAAAATTTTCAGCTTCGAGTTTCAAGTTTTTCATTTAGAAATGTAGAATATGCTATCGTATTACATTTTGTGCCGGGTTTCTTCAAATGAAAAATGGTGTTTGGCTTCGTCGTCGAGAATCATTATAGATATAAGTTTGATAGTAGAAGAAATGAAAATGAATTTGGAAATGAAACACACCATATTAAAAGAGTTATAATGATTCTAAATATTAAAAATTATTCCCAAAAATTCATTCTAAAATTACCAATCAAATATTATTTTTGGGGACAAAACTCATCGATTAAACGCCACGTAAATCATTTACCTATCAATTAGACAGACGACTCCGTATTTATGTCATTTACCTATCAATTAGACAAACGACTCCAAATTTATGCATTCGGCTTATTAGTTATATTATGATTTTCTTTTAATTCAATAGATAATTGATGAAAAAGTGAGAATTAATATATAAAAAAAGGAAATCATAGTGAGAATTTAACTCTCTTATGGCCTGTTTAATACATTTTTTCCCCAAAAAACTACACTCCACATTTTTAAAAAAAGTATTTCCGCTAAAATAAATTCAAATTTTATCTTTATTTTTTTTCTCTCTTTTCAACTAAAAAAAACCTCAACAAACAACTTTTCACCATTTTTTCTCTGCTTCACTAAAAAAAACACATTAAACAAACCCTAAGACCATAAATATCAACAACTACTATCATAACTATCAACACCCAACTCAACCCAACTTTTTAATAAAATATTCATTTCTCTCTCCTTCACTTATACAACCCACAACCCAAATTTATTTCTACTCATTACAATTACCCAACACAACCCAAGTCAATCTAAATTTTATTTTATTTTTAAATACAACTTATCTACAATAATTTTGTATTAAATTTGAGAATCACAATTAAACTTTAAAAATATTATTATCTATTAAAGGTTGTTCTTTTTACTGAATAATAAAATATAAATTATAAGAGTTGGATTATAAATGAGAAAAATGAAAATTACAACAATTGGATTATAATTATAACCGAGCTACAAATAGATGCATCAAGTACTGTATTAATACTGCCAAAGAAGCACATATTACATACTTAATTATGAACTCTGAATTTTTGTCATATATGCTCAATCAAGTCATTTTGAAGGACATGATGAGTTTCTCTATTGCGAAGTTGATCTCTATTAGTCATATACTGGGACATACTTGAAATGTGTGTAGAGTAGTCGAGTTGAACATCTATTGACTGTACTCCGGTAGGTATATCCATAAGAAATTATGTGGGATAATAGTACTTTTGATATGTATCTCATTGATCCTGCACTATCATATTGTGCATAATGATACAAGCCATCATTATTTTTCTCATCATTTTCTTGTCACAAACAAGACATGGACGTTGAAGAAATGCAAAACGAGCTTGTAGTACTCTAAATGCTCGCTCGACATCTTTTTTTGCAGACTCTTGGTGTTGAGCAAATAATTGGTGTTTTCGAGTTTGCGAAGCAACAATTGATTTGACAAATGCAGCCCATGAAGGATATATGTCATCAATGAGATAATATGCTCTATCATTTTGACAGACATTCACAATATAATTAATTTTTAGCCATTAACCTTCTAACACATTACTAAAAATAGGAGACTGGTATAGTACATTGATATCATTGTACGAACCTGGTCTTCCAAAGAATGCATGTCATATCAACAAGTCATATGATGCAACAACTTCTCCTCGTAAATTGCCCAGACCACGCAGTGGGACAATTTTTCCATTGCCAATGCATGTAGTCAATACTATCAATCATGCCTGAAAAATCATGTTGTTCCCCGACATAGAGTAGTCTTGCCAGATCTTTTTCATTAGGCCTTTTCAAATAAGTTTCACCAAAGCATGAAATGATTCCGTCGATGAAATGTAAAAGAGCGTTTCTTGTCACTATTTCACTCATTCGCAAATATTCATCAACAACATCATATGATACCCCATATGCAAGCACCCTCATTGCTCCAATACGTTTTTGTAAGGGTGAAAGACTTTTCCTGCATGTGGCATCATGCCTTTGTTGAAAAAACTTATCATTGGTAATGATGGTCTCCACTATACGAAGAAATACAGATTTTTGCATTCGAAATCTACATTGAAATATCTCTGGAGTGTAAGTCGGCCTCTCGACAAAATAGTCCTTCATCAGTTGCTGCTAGCCAATCTCACTTTCTCTATTACAATACCTCCTTCTATTTTTAAGCCTTGAAGTGCCTATAAATAAATTTGGATTGCTTATGATCACATTCTCAATGATCATATCAATTTGACGATTTTCTTGTCTAACTCGTTCTTCGCATTCCTTAAATTCAGGGATGTGGAAAGAATCAGAACTTGAATTTGAATCTGATGAAAAGTTTCATTGAAAGATATTTTGTGTAAGAAATGATTTCTGGCAAACAAAGAAGAAAGGGAAAAGAGCTAAATTATTGTGTGGCATTCATTGAGGTGTAATTGATACAAATATATAAAGAAAATTTTAGAATGTGAAGAATAATTTCTTGTCGACAATTATATGTGAACTTTATTGAGCATTATTTCACTTTCAGAATGCATGTGAACTTTATTAAGCATTATTTCACTTTCAGAATGCAGGTCAACTTTATAGGAAATTCTATACTTGTGTCAATCAAACTCACATATCTGTTTTTTTAAATTCAAACTTTGATATTTTATATTAAATTTTAACAAGAAGAATATTATTAATAGTTTATTAAATGTTTCTCCCCGCCAAATTAATATTTAAAGCGGAGCGCGAAATCATCCCATCCCCAATCCACAAACTTCCCCAACACTCTTTTGCTGATTTCTGCCGACCTCATCGATACGATTTCACGATGGTAAGTCCTTTTTTGGAGATTCTTCTTCTTGTTTACTAAAAAACCGCTAGTATTACAGAGCTCTTTATTTCGATTTTAGCTGCCGAATTTCGTTTATTCTGTGAGAAATCGCGGATTCTTCTGTTCAAGTTGTTACAAAATGATTCCGTCTTCTGCGCTATTTTCAGCTGTGTTTTCTGGTTATATATCGGATGGTAATTGGAAGTTTAGATTTCAATTGGATTATTTTGGATAAGAACTGGGAGAGGTGTGCGAATATAAGCGTTTAACGAGACAAAAATGCTAAACGCAGTACCTTTTTCGTATACACGAAATATTATTTGGTAAATTCTTCAAAATATTGCTGGAGGGTGAGGAGGAATTTATGCTATTTCACATTATGCAAATCTACAGCAAATTTGTACATTGGTCTATTATGACCGATTATTCAAGATATATTATTCTGGAAGCTTAATTATATGTAACTGGCACTTTGAGAAAGGTATATGATTGGAGATGATAAAATTTGATGAATTAATCTATTTGCTTATGTATTGCAAATAGATTGATTATTCATCTTTCACTTTCTGATATATACTGGATCATTTTTATCAGTTTGTATTTCCATGAATCTTAGTAATTTCAGCTCTTCGAAATTATTCTAACTTGATTCTTGTTATGGCCAGTCTAAGAAAAGAGGACTCTCTTTGGATGAGAAACGTGAGAAAATGCTGCAGATTTTCTATGACTCTCAGGACTTCTTCCTTGTAAGATCTGTTTATTTATATTATGTTTGATTTAGACACTTTATCGGTTTCATCATCCAATTTGTTTCCTATGGTTCTTCTATGTTTACGCTGTGAAATTTTGTTACCTCTACAAATCTAGTCTCATACACATGTTTAACCAGCAGCCTTTCCTGCATTTTTATGTCATCAATATGATGCAAGAGTTTGTGATGCTTCATTTCATATTTATTAATTTTATGATAAGCTCCTTTATCTCTTCCATCATCTTGTATACCATTTCAGTGCTATGGTTCCTCATCAACAAACGATATGCTAAAGTGTAGTTGGATTTCATTTTTTCCAGCATGAAAGTGGGGAATCACATCCAGTGAATTTATGGAACGAATAAGCAATTAAACTAATGACCTTTATTCATTTTTCAGCTAGTTTCTATAGGCATTATACTTCCAGGAAATATCAGCTGCTCCGTTGCCATTGTATGTGATATCAAAGTTTTCAGAAGTAGATAGTTTGTTTTGCTTGTGCATCATCAGCAACCTGCAATAGCGAAGGCATTATAATAGCTTCACTCTAGACTATCTTTAGCTAAAGCTACCAATAGGCAATAGCAATTGCCTTGTTGGAGTGGATACTTATTCAAGAAGATAAAACATCTGGAACCTTAAGTATCTTCATCACTAATTGGTGTCTTAATGTAAAATTTTGTGATGATAACTATCTCAATTTCGGGCTATATAATATGCTTTTCCTCCTACAGTTAAAATTCTCTTTGGACAGCTTACCTTTATTCCTGAATTTTTTTAATAGCTGAAGGAACTTGAAAAAGCAGGCCCCAAGAAGGGTGTAATTATGCAGTCAGTGAAAGATGTTGTCCAAAGTCTAGTGGATGATGATCTTGTTCTCAAAGACAAGATTGGAACTTCAGTGAGTATGCTATCCACAATGATAATAGAACATTGCTTTTATCTTACCCGAATCGGTTGCACATAATATGCTTCATTTGGCATTATTGCAGTGTGTATCTTGATGCATATCCTCTCTGAATTTCATTATACTAAAAACCTTTTCAGGTATACTTTTGGAGTCTCCCAAGCTGTGCTGGTAACCAGGTAGTTTGATAATTACATTTTTATTCTGAATTAGAATGAGATTCAAGCCATTCTTGATTGAGTCAATTTGTGAGTTTTCTACAGCTAAGAAATATACGCAGAAAGCTCGATTCAGATATCCAGAGTAGTGAAAAACGACATGCCGAACTTATTGATCAATGCAATGCTTTGAAGAAGGGAAGAGAAGAATCTGTAACTTCTTTTTCTCCAGAGCTTTCGCTAATTGCATTAGTTCATGAACAGTGTCCAGAGGGCCTTTCTAATGTTTTATATGCTTATTACTTATTAGGATGAAAGAGAGGCGGCTCTTGTTGAACTTAAAGCTATTGAACAGAACTATAAAGAACTCAAGGTTGCATATTTTCAGGATAAAGACACTCATTTACAAGACTTCTGGTCTGTTGCCCTCATTAATTTGGTATTGAACACTAAAACTGAACCCGCTTATTCTTCAGGAAGAAATTGCACAGTACGCAGACAATGATCCAGCTACATTTGAGGCAAAGAGTAAAGTTTTGCCATCATTTCCTGTTTAAACTTTCAGTATTTTCCCAAACCATATTATCTTAATCTTTCCCCTCTTCATGGTTCTGGAGGATGATTTCGTTTGTGTATATATCCTCACGTCTAATGTTTCTTTGCAGAGCAAGCCATTGAAGTAGCTCATGAGGCAGCCAATAGATGGACAGGTTCTTATTTATTCCATAAATGAATTCCGTTTCT
>AYJT01012933.1:0-17164 GCA_001278415.1 Ocimum tenuiflorum | reverse complement strand
AAAAGAGGGGAGTGGACGCTAAATGCTATCTATGGCTGGCCGGAAGAACAAAACACTAAGATGACATGGAAGCTGATGGAGCACCTCAGTCACAACATCTTAGAAGAATGCCTCTGTGTAGGAGACTTTAATGAAATTTTATGGGCCAGGGAGAAAAAAGGAGGCAAAATCAGAGAAAATAAGAGAATGGGGGAGTTTAGAGTGGCCTTTCAAACTTGTGAAGTTAGCGACTTGGGATATAAGGGACCAACCTTCACATGGCTAAACTATCGGGAAAATGGAGCAGAAATTTTTGAGAGGCTGGATCGAGCCGTAGTAATGGAGAAATGAAAACTCAAAATCCCAAACTACCAGGTGAAACATCTTCCTAGATTTAAATCAGATCACACCCCGATTGCCATCTACACGGAGAGGAAAAATCTGAGTGAGGAAAATAGAAAAACAAATCATCTTTTTCGTTTTGAGCACATGTGGATCGACCATCCTCATTTTAAGGAAGAGATAAGGACGGCGTGGAGGAGCACAATAACATGTAACAACATAGAGGAGAAGCTCTAGACCCGCGGCAATACTCTCCAAGATTGGGCGGACAAGACTTTTTGCTCTGTCAAAAAGAAAAGGCATGAGTTTTACAAGAAACTTGAGGAGCTTCAAAAATGGAAGCTGATTCTGAGAAGGACAGGGAAACAGAAAAAAAATTGAAGACGAACTAGAAGTTGTTCTTCGACATGAGGAGACAATGTGGTCTCGAAGAACTCGAGGAATATGGTTAAAAGATGGGGACAAAAACTCGAGGTTCATTCACCATAAAGCATCCATTTGGAAGAAAAGAAATATGATTCGACAAGTGGTAAATGAGAATGGAGAGATGGTAAAGGAGAAAGAGGAAATCATAGAGGTCTTCCTCAGGTACTTTGGCAATATCTTCAGCACCAGCAAAGGAAACAACACTGAGAAAGCCATCAAAACCTTTGAAAGGAAAGTCACCTAGCAGATGAACGAAGCGCTCAAAAAATGATACATGGAAGAGGAAGTCAAAAGAGCTATTAAAGTAATGAAACCAACAAAAGCTCCAGGTCTAGACGGTATGACGTCGTACTTTTTTCAAAAATTTTAGAACATTTGTAAATATGATGTGTTGAGGGACATTCTGATTGTACTTAATAATGACGCTGACCCATCATACCTAAACCTCACACACATAGCCCTGATTCCAAAAGTGAAGAAACCAGCCAACCCTACCCAATATCGCCCCATAAGTCTTTCAAATGTTATAGCCGTATAGTTTCCAAAACCATTGCTAATAGGCTTAAACACCTCCTCCCGAACATTATCTCTCCACCCCAATCGGCCTTTGTCCTTGGAAGATTGATCTCTGATAACGCCATGATCGCCTTCGAGTTGTTCCATACCATGAAAAATAAGAAGAAAGGAAAAAATGGAATAATGGCCCTTAAACTTGACCTTAGTAAAGCTTACGATAGAGTTGAGTGGAATTTCCTTGAGAAAGCTATGCTAAAGCTGGGTTTTTGTGATGATTTCATTAATTTAATTATGAGGATTGTGAGAACCATATCTTATATTTTGCTGATTAACCAAGAACAATCCCGAGTTTTTATCCCCGAAAGAGGGCTCCGACAAGGAGATCCTCTATCACCATTTTTATTCCTGTTTTGTGCAGAAGTTTTCTTTAGGATTATCACTAAGGCTAAACAAGAGGGCAAGATTCACGATGTCAAAGCAGCTCGGCAAGCGCCCACCATTTCACATTTATTTTTTGCCGACGACACAATTCTTTTCTCTAGAGCAAATGAGAATGAGGCAGCTCAAATAAAGAAAATCATCGAATGCTATGAAAATGCGTCGGGACAACGGATCAACTTGGAAAAAACTGAAATGACTGTTAGCCCAAACGTTGAGGAAGATAAGAAGAATGCTCAATATTTGTGATAACCCTCATAGTTGAAGCCCGACATAAAATATTATTTATTTCTTTACCTATATTTTAAACTATATATATGTCATTAGAATTCTACATCTTCAGTTTGAGAATGACATATTATATGTCGTATTGAAGGGTTCCGAATAAAAACTGAAAGTGCTAGCATAATTGAGATAATAAAATAATTAGACAAATTTTGAGATTAGGTGACTAATTATTTTGAATCGAACTCCAAAATTAGTTTCGAGATCCAATGTTAATTAACATATGAAATAAATATTCGAGATCCATGTGCCAGGAAGATTAGCTCATAACTGGCGGCATTAATCCAACAAAAGGAGGTGAGTGATTAGTTCCATATTAATAGTAATACTCGTATAATAATTATTATCCCAATTTACATCTGCATACATGCATATATATATATATATATTTATATACAAAAAATAAAATAAGTTGATTTCTTCGTGTTAGATCTCTAATTAATCTGATAGAAATGGCAAATGGCAGACATGCAAGTATTAAGTGTTGTGTTGTCAACCCATTACTACCCAAGAAATAATGATTAATCACCGTTATCCTAACCTCTAACTCACGCACGCCTTTAGTCTCTCATTTGGCCCTCGAAAGATAGAAATTAGAGTGAGAGAGAGTACAGAGACAGAGAAGGAGAAACTCTGCGAGGAAAAGAAAAAAGTGAGAGGAGGTTGACAAACAAAAAAATCAAAGGAAGAAGCAACCCCTCTGAGGGTTAATTTCCTTACTCTAATATAATCATTTTCTGAAACCACCACTTCTAATAGCTAGCATACCTTCATCACTTGTAGGAAATACCAAGATATCGCTGAATACCCACCGGAAACCAAGTTCGAAACCCGGTCAGCGAGCAATTTTGGGTGCATGCACGTCGCGGAATTCAAATTTGATTTAGGTTGTTTTAAAGTGTTTTAAGCACATGCACTAGTTTATGCTACTGTAAGGATTAGACGCGTGCACCAAGGGCGCGAAACCGCCATCGGAGGGCGAGTTCGAGTAGTCATCTTTGAGGGCTGCAATTTCCAATTTAAATCTCGAAGATTATCAACACTAATCTTCTCTTTGTACTTCGTAGATACTGACCTGTTGAAGATTTGGCGGAATCAAGGCGGAGACTGACCGGAAATCGCTAGGAAACAGAGGTCAGTCACCATATTCCGACCATCTTTCAACATAAAGTTTAAACATATTCTAGAATAATTTAAGGATATAAGAACACATGATGTATTCTGAAAATGATGGAAATTTATCGAGAACCTGAGGTAAAAGTGAAGCAAGTTCATGCCAACGATATCGTAAATATCATTTAGATTATGGTGATAAGTTTATGGAGATGTAATTGACGAAGTTGAATGGTTTGTGTTTATATGTATAACTATACTCTCTAGTATATATATTTATAATTTCGTGTGTTGTAATGGTGATTTTGAGGGATAAAAATAAGTTGAAGTCTGCTTGGTTCGAATAAGCTCTCGGCAATTGCTATAAGAAATATAGCAGCGCTGCGACCATCTTTAAAAAGAAATAAACATTCTGCTTTAGTAACAAAATGAACAACAGCCTGGTGGAAGGAGTTAAGTTTCTGGTTCCAAGGGAATAAGTTCGAACTCCTCTGTTAACGGTTTTATTTTTTCTGAAATTTTAGAAAAAGGAAAGTACACCAAATAAGTCCTTTAAAACAACATAATGCTCCTAATAAAATTTAATGGAATTATTGGTCTTGTGGTACAGAAATTTTGAAACATGTAATAGATTATGAGTTCAATTCCGCCTATCCCTAGTTATTTTTATTTTGCTTTAAAAAATATCTTATTTATTTATTTATTCTCTAATCCCCTTGAAATGAATAGTTAGATGAAATAATAAATGGTTTTAGTTTGGAAATATTTAGGAATAGATTTAGTCCAACAACTATTATCATTACTATTATTATAAGTTTAATCCAAAACAGAAATTCATACATCTATTTAACATAGCATGTATAAAAGTTAGATTGTATAGAAATATCTAGACTAATTTGATAATTGATAATTATTGAAGGTGACGTGAATCGGGAGTAGCCAACGAAGGAACTCTAATACTTTAGACAATAAGAAGCTAAAGATGGGCTTTCTTTGCATAAAATCAAATGTGCTTTTCATTGTTTACAAAACGCAATCATGTAAAATACGTTTTGTTTGCAAAAATGATTGATCATACCTAAATGTTTTTATATATTTCCTGTTTGTCACTCGTGAAGGGGTGGCGGCCGGAGAGAGACTAACACCCCCTTAGAAAAAAGGGAATTGGCGTTAGTAATGAATTCGGGTCTTGATCATGGAAAAGGGATCAGGATTAGTGCACTTGATGCTTGCTCGTTAGGGATACACCTAACCTGGATGTGCATCATAACTGGGAAAGAAGGCCTCCTCCCCAGTACAAAGTAAGCAGATAGTGATTTGCTGGAATGAGATATAAATTGTGCAGTTAAATGAAAAGTGTTTTGGAGCATGCAGATTGATTTTGAAATAAAACTCTGTGTGTTACCTGTGTTGATAAAGGCATGACAATCGTATGTGCATATTTTGATAATGTGTTCACTGAGTACGAAGTACTCAGCCCTATGTGTGCTTTTTGAAAATGCAAGTTAAGCTGATGACAGGAAACCGAGTCAAGCTGAGCTAAACAAGTTATTAGCTTCTATAAATATTAAGTGATGAATAATGGTAGCCGGATTTCATATCTTCACATATGATTTCTGGTAAGATCCTTTTGCGGACTTTGATATTGGTCCTTTGATGTTCTATTATGTTATATTCTATTATGTTAAGATGTTGTTGCCTTCTTGATGCTTGATTTTCAATGTTTTTATAATAAACGTTTGACCCTCCAGTCATGTCCCGGCAGACCAGCTTCTCTTCCAGAGGTCGGGCCCTGATAATATTGGGAGTCAATATAGTTGAAAAGCACGACAAATATCTTAGACTTCTGATAGTCATTGGAAAATCTAAGAAGATGGTCTTCCAAACCGTTGTCAACAAGGTGTTTAAAAAGTTAAAGGACTGGAAAGAAACTTTGTTGTCTCAAGCTGGTAAAGAGGTGCTAATAAAGTCAATCATCCAAGCGATACCAATTTACTTTTAGGAATACTAAGAATAAAATTGAATATTTATATACTTTCAATGGAGTCATTGTGGGAGACTTCTATGAGGAAATAATATGATATCAAATTTAATGTTTATTAAAACATTTATTTATCTCAGAATACAATGGAGGAGAATACAATGGAGGATGTTTCATGTGAAATCAATCAATACAACTGAACCAAGGTCGTGGAAGGGGAAGAGGACGTAGAGGTAGCCGTAGAGATGGCCAAGGTGGAAGAGAAGGTGGAAGGGAACCCCACCAAGAAAATATTGAACATGAAATTTCACCTGAAGTGACAGCTCGCCCCACAATTGAATTGTTTCGAAAGCAAAATCCACCAAACTTTATAGGCGATGGTGAGCCTATAGATGCAGAGAAATGGAGAGAAATGGATACGGGCGGTTGAGAGAATCTTTAAAATTCTACCCTGTACCAATCAAGAAAGGATCAATTGTGCCGCTTATCAACTACTTGATTCAGCAGATCTTTGGTGGGAAACCAAGGTGAAAACTATGACACCAGATCAACTTGGACACATGACGTGGGAAGAATTCATGGAAATTTTATTTGATAAGTACATACCCAAAAGTTACAAAATGCAGAAAGAAAGAGAATTCTATAACTTGTAGCAAGGAAGGATGACCGTCACAGAATATGATAAATTGTTCTGTAATTTAGCCAGGAATGCACCACAACAAGTTGACACGGATGCGAAGATGGCAGAAAAGTTCCACTCGGGATTGAGAACTAATATCCGAGCAAACTTAGCTAGTCATGGTGCATTGACATACTCTGAAACTCGGAGTCGAGCACTTGATGTTGAAGCTGCATATGACAAAGATAAAATTTCAAATAATGTAAACACAGAAGTTGGTGAGGGATCCCAAAGGCAACAAAATAAGCGAAAATGGGATGGAAGGTCCCAGGGGTCATCTGTGAGGTCAGGTAATTGGAATAGACCATGGCAACAAAACCGACCTCAACAATTTCAAAGCCAACAGAGTCAGTCAATTAATAAATCTAGGGTAAATCAAAGAGGAAATGAACAAAGGTATCAGGAAATAAGGTCTTGTACTAGATGTGGAAGATTTCAGTGTGTGTGTAGCTACAAACGATGTTTATTTCTCATGCGGAAAATAGGGACATTTTGCCTCTCAATGCCGTAATAGGGATCAAGGAGCATATCCCCAAACTAATCTACGAAACCCAAGAAATTAGATGAGGGCTATGCAAGGAACACCGTATCATCCGCAAGGAAATCGAAGGACGAATACTCACGCTCAGTATCAGTCTCCGCAACCTTCTCAAGAGCAGCTTATTATACCATCATCACCACCACAACCACAACGCCGAGCAAGGGCATATGCTTTGGAGCAAGGTCAACCGTTGGGGGAAAAGAAAGGTAAGTTGTCAGGTATGGGTTCAATTCATGACATACCCATGATAGTCCTTTTTTATACTGGTGCATCGCATTCTTTTAAATCAAATGCATGCCTAGAGGTATTAGGACTAAAAAGTAAAAAAGCTCCACAGAATTTACAAGTTATAACCCCTTCAGGAGAAAGGACCATAGTTACTCATATATGTATGAACCTAGATGTTGATCTAGGAACCTTAAAAGTACCGGTGACAAACTTAAACGTGGTGAATATGTGGGATGTTGATTTGATTTTGGGGATGGATTGGCTAGAAAAGAATAACGCGACGATCTTTTGTAAAGAACGAAAAATATGATTTCAAAAACATAAAGGGGACTCGATTAATGTATATAGACTTACCACATAAAGGAATATTCCCATAATATCAATGTTGCAAGCTGAATGAATGTTAAAAAATGATGAGAATCAAGCATTCCTAGTTTACATCAATGGTGAAAAGATCCAAGAAGTGTCAATCAAGAGGTGCCAGTAGTTTGTGAATATGAAGATGTGTTTCCAAATGAGTTACCCAGATTACCATCGGATCGAAAAGTTGAATTTTCCATTAAGTTGAGTTGCAAGAATTGAAAATACAATTACAAGAGCTACTAGATTTAGTTTTTATTAGACCTAGTATCTCGTCATGGGGAGCACCGGTACTCTTTGTTAAAATGAAAGATGTTTCGATGCGAATGTGCATTGATTATTGAGAGTTGAATAAGTTGACAATAAAGAACATATATCCTTTACCAATGATAACTGACTTATTTGATCAACTTAGAGGTGCAAGTGTCTTCTCAAAGATAGACTTAAAATCAGGTTACCATCAGTTGAGGATTAGAAGAGAATATATCCCTAAAATAGCTTTTCGAACATGGTATGGAAATTATGAGTTTGTTGTAATGATGTTCGGATTAACTAATGCACCTGCAGTATTTATGGATCTAATGAATTGAGTATTCCATCCTCATCTCGATAAGTTTGTGCTGATATTTATTGATGATATTCTTATATGCTCGAGGGATAATCAAGAGCATGAAACACATTTAAGAATAATCCTAGGAATATTGAGGACTGAAAAGTTATATGCCAAATTCTCTAAATGCGAATTTTGGCTCAGAGAAGTAGTGTTTCTAGGACATATCGTGTCAGCAGAAGGAATTAAAGTGGATCCCGCAAAGGTTGAAGCGGTAAAAGAATGGAAATCACCCAAGACTCCTAATGAAATTCGAAGCTTTTTGGGATTAGTTGGGTATTACAATCGATTCATTGCAGGGTTTTCTAAAATAGCAAAACCGATGACACGATTATTACAAAAAGATATCAAATATGAGTGGACTACAGAATGTGAGACAAGTTTTGAAGAATTAAAAAAGAGGCTAACTACTGCACCTGTACTAGCAGTGCCTAATCCGGATAAACAATATGAGGTGTATACAGATGCATCAAAAAATAGATTGGGTTGTGTGCTTATGCAAGACGGTCGGGTGATTGCATATACATCTAGGTAGTTAAGGCCTCATGAATTGAACTATCCTATTCAAGATTTGGTGTTACCTGCAATAGTTCACGCCTTAAAAATCTAGCGACATCATCTTTATGGAGTAAGATGTGTAATTTTTACTGACCATAAAAGTCAAAAATACTTCTTCGAGCAAAGGGATTTAAATATGAGACAAAGAAGGTGGCTCGAATTAGTAAAAGACTACGATCTTACTATCAATTACCACCGAGGGAAGACTAATTCAGTAGTAGATGCACTTAGTCACGTAAGCACAGCTGGACTAAGCTTTCTAACTATGGAAAAAGAAATTGAAATTTGAAATAATTGCACCACCTCGCGCCATTGAAAGTATTGTAGCAGCTCTGATTGTTCAACCAGACTTAAGGGAAAGGATCATTGATGCGCAAAGACAAGATGCAACCTTTGAGAAGGTACGTCTAAGGATTCAAACAAATCAGTGTGAAAAGTTTCAGGAAACTACAGATAATGCAATTTTGCATGAAGGAAGGTTATGCATACCTTCAGGAAACGAGTTAAAGAATGAAATAATGGAGGAAGCACAGAATACTCCGTATACCGCTCACCCTGGGAACAATAAGATGTATCAAGATCCAAAAACCAAATTTTGGTGGGAAGGAATGAAGCGAGATATTGCTTCTTATGTAGAACGCTGTCTGGCTTGTCAACAAGTGAAAGCACTACACCAACAACCGTATGGAAAATTACAGTCGTTGGAGGTTCCAGAGTGGAAATGGAAAGACATTACTATGGATTTTGTAATCGGGTTACCTAAAACTCGACGTGGTAATACGGCTATCTGGGTAAGAGTAGACCGATTAACAAAAAGTGCACATTTTATCCCCATTAAGGTTACATATGAAGCAGACAAGCTAGGCCAAATTTATATCCGAGTGATTATAAGGTTGCATGGAGCACACAAAATGATAACCTCAGACCGAGATACCAAATTCACATCTAAATTTTGGATGAGCTTGCAAAAAGAATAAGGGACACATTTAAATTTCAGCACTGCATTCCATCCACAAACTGATGGACAAACTGAAAGAACTATTCAGATGTTGGAGGATATGTTGAGATCTGTAGTGCTTGAACAGAGCTGTAATTGGGAAAATGTGTTGTCCTTCATAGAATTTGCATATAACAATAGTTATCAGTCAACTATTGGGAAAGCCCCATATGAAGTGTTATATGGAAGAAAATATAGATCTCCACTATATTGGGATGAAGTAGGGGAAAGAAAAATACTTGGGCCAAATGCAGTAAATGAGATGGTTGAAATAGTGCAACAAGTCAAAGAAAAGATCAAAGAAGCTCAAAGTAGACAGAAGTCATATGCTGACGTACGTCGAACTGAACTGTGCTTCAAAAGTGGAGACAAGGTTTTTTTAAGAGTTTCACCAACAAAAGGAGTGATCCGATTGGGTCAAAAGGAAAGCTGAAGCCTCGATATATAGGACCTTATGAGATATTGGAGCAAATAGGCCCTGTAGCATATCAATTAGCTTTATCACCAAGCTTGGGAAATGTTCACAATGTTTTTCATTTTTCTCAACTGCGGAAGTATATGTTTGATCCAAAACATATAATACGACGAGAAGAAATTGTGTTAGACCCTGACCGGCACTATGAAGAAAGAGCAGAAGCTACCTTGGATAGGAAAGTGAAAACACTAAGAAATAAAGAGATACCATCGGTAAAGGTTCTTTGGAAGAATCATGGATCGAAAGAAGTATCGGGAGTTATTCCAAAACTAACGAAATTTCAGGACGAAATTTTTGTAAGGGGGAGGGAATGTGATAACCCTCATAGTTGAAGCCCGAAATAAAATATTATTTTATTTCTTTACCTATATTTTGAACTATACATATGTCTTAACATTAGAATTCTATATCTTCAGTTTGAGAATGACATAATATATGTCGTATTGAAGGGTTCCGAATAAAAATTGAAAGTGCTAACATAATTGAGATAATAAAATAATTAGACAAATTTTGAGATTAGGTGACTAACTATTTTGAATCAAACTCCAAAATTTGAATCTTGATCATGAAAAAGGGGTCAGAATTAGTGCACTTGATGCCTGCTCGTTAGGGATACACCTAACCTGGATGTGCATCGTAACTGGGAGAGAAGGCCTCCTCCCCAGTATAAAGTAAGCAAATAGTGATTTGATGGAATGAGATATAAATTGCGCAGTTAAATAAAAAGTGTTTTGGAGCATACAGATTGATTTTGAAATAAAACTCTGTGTGTTACTTGTGTTACCTGTGTTGATAAAGGTATGAAAATCGTGTATGCATATTTTGGCAATGTGCTCACTGAGTACGAAGTACTCAGTTCTGTGTGTGTTTTTTGAACATGCAGGTTGAGTTGATGACAGGAGACCGAGTCAAGCTGAGCTGAACAAGTTATTAGCTGTTATAATGTTAAGTGATGAATAATGGCAGTCGGATTTCATATCTTCACATATGATTTCTGATAAGATCCTTTTGTGCACTCTGATACTGGTCCTTTGATGTTCTGTTATGTTATATTCTATTATGTTAAGATGGTGTTGCCTTCTTGATGCTTGATTTTCAATGTTTATATAATAAACGTTTAACCCTCCTGTCATGTCCCGGCAGACCAGCTTTTCTTCCGAAGGCGGGGCCCTGATAATATTGGGAGTCAATATGGTTGAAAAGCACGACAAATATCTCGGCCTTCTGACAGTCATTGGAAAATCTAAGAAGATGGGTCAACAAGGTGTTTAAAAAGTTAAAGGACTGGAAAGAAATTTTTCTGTCTCAAGCTGGTAAACAGGTGCTGATAGAGTCAATCATCTAAGCGATACCATCTTATTATATGAGCTGTTTTCTGATCCCAATGACCTTTTGCCAAGATATAGAAGCTACAGCGAGGTTCTTTTGGGGCTCAACCCTAGAAGAGAGGAAAACTCATTGGGCAAGCTGGAAGACCCTAACCATGACAAAGAAACAAGAGGGAATGGGTTTTAAGGAAATACTTTTCGTCAATCTTGTGCTCCTTGCAAAACAGGTTTGGAGATTACTAAATAATCAGAACTCCATTGCGTTCATGATCCTAAATGCGAAATACTTTCCCAGAAATTCGATTCTAAATGCAAATATTGGTTACAAACCAAGCTACTTGTGGAGGAGCCTCCCTGCGGCAATTGACCTGGTTAAAGAGGGAGAAGCTTGGTGCGTTGGCGACGATAAAAACATTCACACTGAGGAGGACAGATGGATTGACACTGAGAAGCAAACATAACCAATAGTGATCCTGAAACCGGAGCTTCACAAAGTAAGGGTCAGCAAACTTATGAACTCTCAGGGAACGAGATGGAACCAAAAAGCTATCAGGGAAGTCTTTACACCTCCCGCGCTAATAAAATCATCCAAATCCCTCTTGGACTGAGGACAACAAAGGAAGAGAATATGGCGCTTCACGGAAAAAGGAATCTTCGCTGTGAAATTAGTGTATCACGTGGCAGTGACGAAATACTCAAGCTTTCAATCTCAAAGAGCGAGCAACAGCGAAACAATTCCAGAATGGAGTAAAATTTAGATAATTGGCACCATACTGAGAGTGAGGCTCTTTCTATGGAGGGCATGCTCAAATGCTGCCAACAAAAGTTAACGTTAAAAAGAGGGGTTGCGACATCGATACTTTCTGCAATCTTTGTGGTGTAGAAGAGGAAATAGTTGATCATCTTTTAATTACATGCATCAAAACCAAAGAAGTTTGGTACAAGTCCTCTTTAAGAATGGATGTGGATTGGGAAATTTCAAGGACCTTTAAAGGAAATCTGTGGCAGAAAATAAATGATTATCCACCAGAATATGTTCAGCTTATGGCTTTCATTGCTTATTAGATTTGGTTCGGCCGAAACACCACGATTCACGAAGGGAAACTTTTAAAGCATCAGATATCTGCCAAAGAGCACAGAGAAAATGGATTGAATTTTGGGACAACAGAGAGCGACACCAAGAAACAGAGGATAAAAAGGCAAAGGAGAATAAATGAAAGAAACCATAGACAGGAACACTCAAGATAAACACAGATGCAGCAGTGACAAAGGACAACAATATTGGACTGGGATTCATCATTCGAGACGAAGAAGGAAGAGTTGAGCTTGCAGGAAAGATGAGCATCAAGCAGAGGGTTCGACTACGATTTTCGAAGGGCTTGCACTTCGGTTTGGACTAGTAATGGAAAGACAACACAGATTACAAGTCAACGAAGCAGAGAGCGACAACAAAAACCTCATTGCAATGGTGAACAACGCTCGGGAGAGAAATGGGTACTACAACACCATCTATGGAGACATCCAAGAACTCGCGAAAGAAGTGGGATGTACAAAGTTTCGTTTTTCACCACGGGAAAATAACAGAGTAGCCCACGAAGCAGCGAGGATGAAAGATTTTCTCTATATTAAACATGTGCATGTAGGCTTAAAAGCCATCGTCCGTAGTGAAGCTGAGGAATGTCCTGTAACTGATTTTTCATTTTGAATCTATAAAATCAGTTTCCCCTCTAAAAAAAAGATAGAAGAATATGCTTATACATACTAATATGTGTAGCTAAAAATCTTTAGAGACGTACTCTTTATTTTTCAAGTCCAATATTCTAATAATGGAAGGTATACTAATATCTTTCTGTTCTTTATCTCATTCATCGATTTCTGAGTTGAATGACTGTAAAACAACACCATTAAAAAATTACTTTATGGATAATTTTACTCGTTATAGCTACTACTTATTGTATGAGACAATTCTACCCTTATAGCCCTTTGAGAAAGAGAAAATGGAGAAGTTCTTCGCACTGATCAAAAGCACCCATATTCATGTTGGAATATTTCGAAGAGGCGCAGCCGCGGGAGGCGGAGAAAGCAGACAGCTCTAAAGTGGGGTCAAGCAACCATTCACAATCATCAACTGATGCCATGGAGATTTTGGCAAAAATTTGCGTTACACCGCCTAAACAATTTAGGTTGATCTAAATAATTCATTTTCACCAATCCAAACTCATGTCCGCTTTGGATCCTAATCCACACTCATATCTTTCATGAATTCTAAATTCAAACCTGGTTAAATGATTTAGGCAGTTTAACGGGAAATCTCATCGAAAAATTTTTATTTTTAGAATAATTCTTTTTCTAATGATGAAGCAATTCCAGTTTGATTGCCGATCGATTGTCGTTATTTATGTTAATTAACTGCCATGGATAATGAGTAATGTGTGATTGTATTACCATATGTTTGTTATATCCTAGTCAAAGCAAAATAACATTAGTTTTTTCCGAAATATTAGGGTCAACAAAATAATCATGGGCTATAGCAAGTAAAACGAAGGTATGAATACTATCGCTCTTACTCTATAATTTTGAACAAGGGGTTTGATTAAAAAAAAAACAGAAAAACAAAAGATGTTTGTTTGAAATTGCAATTATACAAATGTAATAAATTGGACAAAATCCCTGGATCTCTTAATTGAAATCTAAGGCCAATATTCAGCCTCTTTTTTAACACAGCGTATGGCCCGGCCCAGCACATCTAATCCCCTAAAAAATGACCACTATTCAGCATTGCGAGCCCAAATGTATATATATCGTTATATCATGACATTCTTAAGGTGGGATAGACCAGACTTTGTCTCCGTGGATACTTCAATTTACAAGTCTGACATATTTAACATATCATGCTTTTATTTAACCTTAAATTTGACCTCTCTGATTAGATGGGTCAGGCTTTAGGTCTTTCAAAGGCCTACTTAACCATACTTGATATTTTAATTTTTAAATCACTTATATATTATTTAATTTTGAATAATAAATATATTGATTGATATAATATAATACCATTTATTTGGGTCAATTGATATGCTTTATAAGCTTATTTTGGGCTTTTAAGCCTAAATTCATTAACAAATGGAACATGCCAGAAGGTAGGTTGGATCGTTGACCTCTGTTGAATAATATGATCTATTTTCACCTTCAATGATTGTCAACGAATCGAAAATACAAATTTTCCTCACTTTTGATAAACATCGATCTTTGATAATATAGGATAGTATCTTCTCTATTACTAGTGCATTATCATCACGTAATTTAAGACCATGTTTGACGATTTCAACTTATGCAAGAATCATTACATTATATTAGATCCAGAAAACCCTTCAACACGCTATTCCTCACACTACCACTAAATTATCAAAAGTTTTGCAGCTCAGGCAAATCAAATGTATATTAAAAATTGACCGAGTTCTAAATACTGTACTAACTTGTCACAACATAAAGCACTTAAAAGTAAGCTTCACATCCATACAAAGCCCTATCATATCCGAAAAGGATGGTGTCGTAATTTTTCACAAAACCAGAATTAAAATGGAACATAGATAAGCTAAAATATTAAAATTTGAAGAAAACTTGAGCGATTGATAGGGGTTTGAAAATGATGAGTATTTATGATGTTGATGTATGCTTGGATTGCGTGGTGTATGGGTATATACATACATGTGCAGACAATGAATAAACAAGTAATATATTTGTTTCCATGTCTGGGTTTGAAATTTAAGGTAAATCTTGAAACCTATGACAATGCTACAAATATACACATATTATGTGTGTGTATGTGTATATATATCTACTGCTATGAAGATCATTTTATATTTGTGAGTGGGGCCCACTTCCCACATGATGGTAAATGGATAAGGGCCAGAAGCTTCTGCACGTTTCTAGTCAAAACAAAATCCCATCTTTTCCTAAAGAAAATCTCCAACTGTCCCATGAACAACACCCCTTTCCCATTCTTTCAACTATTATTAGTGATTACTCTTTTCTAAAAAAACAAAAGAAGCAATGCTAGTACATTTTGACATTATTCAATAACTCAATATAAAATTTTAGACATTACCTTTGGGGATAAATTGCATTTTCAATCTTATAGCACAAATTCTTATTTTATTTTAATTCAAATAAATTTATTTTTAATCTCGTACTTGTATTTTAGGTCCCATAAACAAAAATTTTGTCAAATATTTTTGCAATTTTATTTTGAAAATTATTTTGACATTTATGATTCCAGTTTCAAAATAACTAGTTTGAAATAATAGAAATGAAAACTGATAATGTTCAAGTTTTCCTTACTATTCAAATCATTCCATATTTACACAAAGATTATTTATGGTAAAAAATTTGGGCGGGAAAAAGATGAAATTCTATAGGGTATCCTTTTAATATATAGATAGATAGATATTATAAGCAAAGTATGAGGTAAAATGAGCAAATGAACAAGTAATTCAATACATAAGCAATTCATTGTTTTTTGGACTGAAATTGCAAAATTTTGGAGTTGGGACTAAAATGAAATGAATCCTACGGGACCAAAATTGCAATTTACTCTTAACCTAGAGTGTAGAGGACAGGAGTTCGAATCTAGGTGGCGACATCATGGTGGGAAATTTATTGTAATATTGTATATTAATTTAAAAAATAATACGTCGTGTTTAATTTCATCTTGGTTTTGTGTCAGATCCAAATCAAATACGGGTAATTGTATTCAATTCGAATCAAAAATGAATTATCCATGTATTCATGTTAGAACGTCTAATTATTTGGACGGGTTAATATGTTCATTTAACACAATCCTATCCAATTTATATGGATTTGGGTCATGAATATGAGTTATGCAGACTCTTCTATATTATTTAATCAATCTAACATAAGTTTTTGTCATTTAATAATGAAATTTAAATCAAAATGTTTTCGTCTTATCTCGTTTTAATCATATTGTATTATTTTCGCGTCCGTAATCGAGCATAACATCGATGTGAATTCTTATTTAATATCCTCCCCCGTGGTAGCTGCTTTTGAAGTGTGAATTCTGTGAGTATCCTTTATATAAATGAAAGTATTACGTTTTATCTTATGATTTACCATTTACTATAAAAAAATGTATTATTATCCAAAAGATGATACATTTGCATTATTTAGCATTAGATATGTACCCAGACTTTTTCTTAATTATTACTTAAAATTAACATATTCCATTGTTAGAACTAATATATTTTCCCCATGAAAACCTAGATAGTTTATGCTGTTACACAGAGAAATGTTAAACTATATTTTATGCCTAATACACTATTAAGTTGACATGAACCGACAACTTAGTTTAAACTACGTCGTGCTGTATTTGGAAAAACACGCGAAATTCGTGGGGTTTTCAGGCCACCAATCTCAATTTTGTTTGATTCTCATACAATAATAATAATAATAATAATAATAATAATAATAATTTTGTTTGCAATCTAAGTCTTTATTTTTTTATTATATTCAATTGAGCTTGGGGTTTTAATTCTGTTGCAGCATTAATTAATTGGGTCCTCCACCTTTTGTTAGATTCAATTAAGTCTTTAGATTTTCTGTTGCTGCTTATGTCATTATATTTGTTCAACAACTTTCGGCATCTACTACAATTAACACAGAAAAATTAATATTACGAACTCCACCAAACAAAAGTTTTGAGATCTCGATTTAACGAAAGAAGTTCTGAATATTAGATTGCTAAATGTTGGTCCCAAATCAGAGATAGAATAAAATTACGGAAGCGAATGTTATCTTTATCTCAGCTGACTTAGGATGGTTAGTTGGGTTTCTTAAGAGATTTTGTCGTTTAGTAAATTAAGGTTTATTCAGTTATACTCCAGCTATCGAGGTAGCTGGGTTTGAAATACTTAAAGAAAACTGTAAATGAACACAAAAATTTATAGAAGTTTGGATTCAATTAATCCTACGTCCTCTCTTCCTTCAAAGAAGGGAATTCACTAATCAAAATTATACACGGTGTTATTAACACGGTTTATAACTAAGATTCTCTGAAACGGAGAGCTTGAGGGCTATCGGTTTCAGGCACGGCTGATCGAAGATGCTTTACCGGAGTCCACCTCCTAGGCGTCGTAGATCAGCAGGTAAAGGTTTTAGTTCCCTTTAGAACGTGAGAATAGTAAGGCAGTTGTCCTCAGATAGATTCTGAGAACAGTCTCGGAGTCTCAGCCTGTAAAGACAGCTGAGGAGTTCCGGTAGGTCTCGAGTTAATACTCGGAAGGCTTGTATGCTAA
>AYJT01012776.1:0-13785 GCA_001278415.1 Ocimum tenuiflorum | reverse complement strand
AGATTTTCTTTGCAGGAAAACAATATGGAAAAATGCCCAAAACCTTTTGAAGAAACAAATTTTCGAATCAAAGGTATAAAAACTCCTGCTCGAAGCATAATTACGAACTTGCTTTCCACGAAACTGTCAATGTATTGTTGATTGTGCTCGAGGCGCTCAGGGCCCGATAACCCCTCAAAACCTTTAAGTTTTCTTACAGGAGCAGGAGGAGCAAGATACTCTAAGGCCTATCAAATTTCGAGCGCAGTCGAAATGCTCGAGGCTTCACAATTTATGTAATTCATATGCCTTCCTACAATCGAGGCACTAAATTATTTGTACTAATTGGATTTCCTATCATTCACTTGATACTTCGAACTGCACATTAATTAACCAGAGACATGAAAATTGCATGTTTTATGTATAACAACATATCTCATCGAAATTCTTATATTCTTTGTAGATTTATAAAATTTTCAGATACTTCGAATCTTTTGGTTTTTGGGAAATCACAGAATCTCTAAAGATTATGGGGAATTTTGAATTCTCTGCAAATTACAATGATGCTCAATTACCTCAACGACAGAACAACGATCTCTCAATCACAACTCGAAAGTGTCATACTATCATAAGACTAGAGATACACTCCTTTAGGTAGTAGGTAAAATCTACGTCATAAATTATCACACGAACTCTTAAGTACACTGTATTAGTGCTTTCAAAGAGTTGGGGCTCCCAACCCCTCGAGCCTCCTATGTTTTTCTTTCAGGCTAAACTCTCGAACAGTTCATTCGGCATCACAACTCGATGCAACCCTTCGAGCTTGATACTCGGGGTTGCCCTTATATTCGCACTCTGATTATCCATCTTTTGGAATTCTCGAACTCTCGAAGAGTTATAAGGTCACGATGGACTCGTGACCTTCAAGGAATTTTGGATTTTTTGGATCTCTTATTAGCTCGGAGCTGGATGACATCACCCTAATGCCTAGACTATTATCGTGACATTTGATACTCGGGGTTGCGGTATGCACGACCGCCCCAACCCCTCGATGATCTCGCCTCGATGGCATCCTTCTCCACGATTTTATATTCGGGGATAACTCTTGATCCCGCGGATTCGAGCTCAGAAGTCAGTATAGATTTCTATGAATTTGAAATTCAGAATTCTTGGATATCACATACTCGGGGCTGTGCGAGACAAGCCATCTGTCTCGGGTATTCTCGACTATTGATGCCCAATTATTTGCACTCAACTATTTATGCTCGCCTATATCGAGCATCTGATATTCTCATACTTAAGGCTGCGAACCCCACTCGATGATATATTAAGTAGTTGGGCGGATCTCTTACTTGACTTTTAAGTATTCTCGACAGAAATCTCTCTTTACGCTTATCAATGTATTTATGTTAAATCCATGGAATTTTTATTTTAAAAGTTATCTCTCATTCATCATTCCAAATATGGCCAGATGTCAAGACTTATTTTGGAGATCAATTTCGGACATAGCTCGCGACTATGATCCGCTAAATTAGTTATTACTTCAGAAACAACATAACATCGTGATCTGCATACTCGGGATTGCCACACCGACAGCATCGGCCAACCGTCTTTCAACTATTTATGTTCTCGAGCTGGCCCCAGGCCCTTCAAACAAGCCAAAAACTCGCAACCTTCATTATCAGTCATGCAACCGCCTGGGCTTATCTAATTCCGTTTTGGTTCGAAAACTTGAGCGATGCCGCATTATGACTCATAGTCCGTGATGAACTTTTCGCTTTTGGTTCGAAAAATTGAGTGATGCCACATTATGGACTAATGGTCCGCAATGAATTGTTCGCTTTTGGTTTGAAAATGTGAGCAACGCTGCATTATGGACTCATGGTCCACCATGAATTTTCTGTTTTTGGTTTGAAAACTTGAGCGTTGCCGCACTATCGGCTCATGGTCGTGATGCGCAGGATGCCGCACGATCCTTTACCACCTAATCATGGCGCGATGGATAAAAATACATAGAAGAACTCTGAGGGAGCACGGCGTTCCGAATGCCCGAGTTTGCAGGTATCGAGCATTTCCGTTGAGATTTTGACTAACGATGCCCTTTTCGTCTACTTGTCTCCACAAATCAATCGACTTGATCCGTGAAGACAAGGGGGCTGTTGTTGAGGGTTAAAATCTTCACCAACGACTCAATGGTAGAGACCAATGGACCGCTCGGACAGATTAGGACTACTCGAGGAGAGTAGGACTGCTCGAGAAGGAATTCTCGAGGGGACTACGTAAAGAGCTACCCTAGAAAAATGCCTCAAAGTTGAAGCCTCAAAGACCCCCGATGATCGAACCTCGAAGACCCTCGAGAATAGGCTCGTGTTATGTTTAAACGTGTAAATTGTAACATTTTATACTTGTTCTTTGTAAATTGGGTCCATTATTTCGATTATGCCCACGAATCTTAGGTGAATTGATACTTCCCCCCAGACCTTGTAAAAAAAGGGAGGAATGTCACACTTTTTCCCATTCTCACACACACAACTCCACATAGTCATGCTTTGTCCCTGTTTTTGGCCTCCGATCACTGTTTGATCAGATTTCGCCCGAGAAACGCTGTAATCACTCTTTCAATATATAAAATAACACGTCTAGACCATTCCAGGGGACATAAAACATTCCTGGGCAAGTCTCGTGTCGATTCCATCAAAGTTCGCTCAGCGCTTTGATCGCGAGATCAATAACAAACCTCAACATCGGGCAAGATAATGAAATGGGGCAGTAGAACTGGGAGGATACGACCTCAAGTTTGAACCTCGAACATCGATCAAGTAGCAGATCCTTGCTGATTTTGCGGCAGATTTCTCAACCGATCTGTATATCGAGGTGGAGAGGAGATACTACGAGTGTCCAGTGTATCTGAAGATCCTTGGGCACTGTTTGTAGGTGGGGCTACTAACAGTGGAGGAAGCGAGGCAGCCCTCGTGCGGAGGAACTATTTAGTTCTCCTTCCAGGCCACAAACAACGAGGTAGAATACGAGGCTCACATTCTCTAGCTCCAACTCACAAGAAATTCAGAGTGTCCAGGCCTGTCGTTCAAAGAGTCTCATGGCTAGTTGTCAAACATCTCTCAGGGGATTTCCAGATTAAGTAGGCAAAGCTTCAGCCATACCTCGACCTGCCCCAAAAAGAAATTGAGGGCTTTGCAGAAGTCTAAATAACCCATCTTTCAAGGGAGTTTAACTCTCATGCTGACAGCCTCGCAAGTTTAGCGGCGGGAACTTCGAAAAATGAGCAACAACTCATACCAATGTTGGTGGTACAATGGTCAGCAGTGAGCGCCAACCAAGAATTGGAGGTGATCATGGAGGAGGAGGACGACTGGAAGAAGGAGATTGTAGATTTTCTCGAGAAGGGGAGTTTGCCAGCAGAAAGGAATAAATTCATACGACTGTGGAGGAGAACCTCTAGGTTCTCAATCATCGAAGAATTCTTATACAAGCAATCCTTCCAGGGTCCCCTTCTCAAATGTGTGAGCTTAGCAAAAGGCCTCGATATCCTTCAAGAGTTGCATGAAGAAAGTTGTGGAAATTATTCTGGGGCTCGAAGCCTCGTACACCTAGCCTACTCAGCTGGATTTTACTAGCCCACGATGAAGTTAGACTTCGAGAAGATCTCTCGAGGGTGCGGACAGTGTCAGAGGTTTCAAGGAGTGTCACACATGAAGGCTGAGCTGCTACACTCGAGCATTCCAACATGGCCTCACTCGTGCCGTCAATGAAATGCCAACAACCCCAATGGCCTCTCTAGGATGTCGAATTCCTCAAAGGATGAACTAAATACTAACCCAATCTCACCGGACCCCCACGGTTATAATAATTGCTCCGAGCAGTTGAAACAACAATTCATTATTTTTGTGGAATTACCATGTGGATTTCTAGAGTTTCTATTGCGGATGATATCATTCCCGCAAACTTATCTCAGAACGCATGCTGAGGATTACCTCCGACAGTTAACCCCCCAAGGGAAATGTTAACAGGTATCAGAACATCATTTCACTTACCATTTTGACTAACGAAATTTTGTATAGGTTTGGCTCCGCGTACCAATCAACTTTCTACATGAAGCCAAATAGGCTATTGTTGAAGGTCAAAATCGTGCCGTTAACCTTAGTCCCTCCTTTCAGCCTCACTGGACCAATCTGGGTGAGTATCTAAACTTCTAAGAACCTTCGCGGGTTGGATCCAAAATACAAAACCCCAAAAACCATGTGTCAAGCCTGAAGCCCAAAGTTCGAGGCCTTACGAAGCAAGGAAAGCACTCGAGCAAGCCCTTTCGAGGGCAAGGACCTCGAATGCCCCCTAAAGGTGGTTCCTTCGAGATAACTAGTAAAGTGCCCGAAATACCCTCCACACGGTTCACACATGCGCAGAAGGACCTAGAAGGATTCCCTTGCTAAGTCAGCATAGTGCTCAAAGCGTGATCCAACTCCTGCGCAGAGGATTTGTAGATTAACCCCTCTAATTGTGTAATCACCCTAACATCTCTCTAGCATATATAAATAGGGTGATGTACGCACAATCACACAATTCTCAGGCACTCATCAAAACATCGTCATTGTTTTATTAATTTAGTGAGTTTTGTAAATTTCGATAGCTGTCAATCAGAAATCCACTGTAAATCATATTTACACTTCGAATATATAAATATATTCAAATATATAAAATATCAGAAAGTTCATTCCGGAGGACTATAAATCTTCCTAAAAGTCTTGGTGTAATTTCCATTCCGTTCTAGCTTAGAGCTCTCATTTTGATCCATTCAAAATCAAACGTCAACACTGGGCTTTATGCATGGCTTCCAAGGGCTCCTGTGCTCTGGATCTGACCCTTGGAAGGGTCTGACAAACTCGGATACCTGGTCAGGTAGGGCCCAAGAGGTGGAGAGGTGTGATTAATGTTGAAGGCACGATTTTGACCCTCAACATTCCGCATTTTTATTCTAACTCTTATTTGGGACCACAACTGTGAATAATTTGCACAAGTGTTGAACATTTTGATATTCCATTAGCTAGGTAATAATGCATTTCATATTCTTTTCCTTGTATAATGTAGTTTGTAGGTGAGGGATACCTCCCGCAAAATTAGTAAAAAGATGAGATGTTTCTAATACATCGATATTATTGTTAGATCCTTGTTAGCGACTCGACTACATGGTATGGGTTCCGACGACTACCATTGCGCGCATCCTCCTGATAGTTCTCCGGAAAGAGTGGTGGCAAATTGGGCCTCCTTGGTAGGAGGCTAACTAAGTGCATGGGATCCTTTATGCTCCGACGAACTTGATTATAGGTGCCCTGCGCACCCTCAGAACGCTGGATATCTGACATTGCGGGCAAGTCAGTCTAGATTTCCTCCGTACTGGTGGCGTTGGTGTGTTGGATGAATAATGCTCGCGGTAGCATGCACCACTCTGGTCCAACGGAGCCTTGGAGTTCTCTCTATTCCTGCGGTTCATGTCTTCACGTAGGGATTACACTTCGCGAGTGGATCCTCGTGGAATTGCTGAATCTACGTGATCAGCTCATGCAATGTATTATCCACACCAGAGGCAGGTGTGGTTGGGATGTTTGGAACGACTACTTTACCCTGAGCTTGGGTAGAATCATCGGTTTCAGGAGCAGGAGGAGTGTTGGATGGATTGACGGCAGAATGTGAAGCCATGTGAGTATTGTAGAGTAAAGGGGGTAAGGATGTATTAGGCAAAGGAAAGTGAGAGTTCGCGGAATATTTGAGAGTGTAAAGGGAGATTGATTGAGAAGATAAACGGCAAAAATGTTGAGATTGAGGTTTTCGATCGAAATTGTCACCTACAGCCCCATGGTGGGCGCCAAATTGTTGAGGTTCGTTTTGTATCAGAGATCAAATTGAGGCCCTAGGCTAGATTATAATTGGACGCCGCAACTTCCAAGAAGGTTTATAGTCCCCCGGAACGGACTGGCTGATATTCTATAGATTGAAAGGTGAAAATACAAGGATTCCGACAATCGAAGTCAGAAAATTACAATTTATGTGCTCTTTGCTACAGGACGCAAATGAATTACAGTGCGAAATGAAAGTGCTGAATGTGTGACTCTTGTAGACTAGTCACCTATTTATACAATGAGTACATGATGAATCTAAATAATCCCTAAATTAAGAACTAGATCGAAAATAGCTGGGGGCAATCTGCAAAGTGCGTAGAAGTGGTTAGAGTCACGCTTTGGGTGTCATGCTGACTCAGTAAGGGAATCATTCTAGATCCTCACGTACGTGCGCAAGCACACAAATGATATCATGCAGATTTTGTGAGATAGCTCCAGGGTTCTGGACCAACGGGTCTCGAGGACTTAGGCTGCTCGAGGGTCTTTGTCCGTGCCCTACTTGCGGGTCTCGAGCTCTTACAGGGTCGATGGCTGGTGTTCGAGACTTTTCTACCTTGCCTTATTTTTTACCAGTGGTTTAGGGAGCTGTGGACGGTCGAGGTCCTGGTTCGATGGTCTTGAGATTTTGACCCTCAGCAACAATCAATAATAATTTCAAGAATTATTGTTGGTTTTCTACGGTGACCCTCATATTGTTCTGCCCAATATAGAGTACCACCTCCAATGCATGCAATCTAGAATACCTAATATTATTGAAAATTCACTTATTTTACTAAAATAGAGTAGTCTCAACATCACCAGCATTAAGGAATCTTAGATATTGATTCGATTGCCGACAAAACCTCTTGGAACATTCAAGGATAGCGAACTCACCAATATTAATATCTTCATCAACCGCATCTACCGGCATTGCAAATGCCAACACTCGAAAGGCAACCGTAACTTTTCGAAGTGGAAAAAACCAATCGCCCGATCCCATTATTTCATTGGGCGACGAGAACTATCATAATGTATACAGCATTGACGATACGAAGAAATAGACTTCGAGACAATAGAAAATGTGTACATTTTATAGATTGAATTTTCAAAAAAGTAGTTATTTAAATTTTTATATATCGCGAACATTTTATCATATATTAATTGAATAACTTAAATTAAAATTTTAAGAATAATAGAGAATTAGCACCACATAATCATATGATTAACCACATCTCCAAAAATCTCAATTTAATTTTAATTTATGCTGCAAGTCGTCAATGAATCTGGCGTCTTTTAAATTTCTAGAATATTTAGATTGAAATTAAACTATATAAATAGATCAAATTCTAAGAATTTTTTGGTCATAATGGCATGCTTGAATGCGTGTAGAAAGAACACAAATATCTTCGAGTTTTCTTCATAAACAATTAATGTGCATATAATTTTTATCATTTTGTATGTGAATTTTAGCTTAGAGAGCTGCTGTTGTACTAATTCTTTAACTCTGTGGGTGAGGACAAGTCGATTTACTGATGTTTTCTACAGAGATGAATACTAATCTTTGATTGTGTTTAAGAATGACCGTATTGCTTCTTTGATCTGTTGGCAAATTGCTGCATGAATCGTACTTGTTAAGCTGCAATCAGTGTAAGAATATTGCTTCTTTAATCTATTGTCAAATTGCTGCATGAATCGTACTTGTTAAGCTGCAATCAGTGTAAGAATATTGGATGTTCTATCCTATGCAAGAATTGGAAAAGGAGGGTGGTAAGGAATCCTTTGCTTTACTACTTTTATGTTTCCTTCGCGACTAAGTTGGTGTTGATGCTCTAACAGTTTAATTAACTGTTACTCGTGAAATGACTAGTAGTAAGTTGACCATACTTACATTTGCAAAGTTGATTAGGTAATAAGGTTTATTTTGTTTGTTACACCAAATTCAAATTCAAGAATCTCACTTGGATTTTTAGTATTCCAGTTTTGTCTTTTCAAGTGGTATATATAAGAAAACCAAGGATAAGAATAAGATAGGGTATTCATCTCTATATAAAGGTAATGTGTTGAAGCCACATATATAGTTTTCTGTACGAAAATTAAAATAATTGTTTGAGCCAATGTCAATGATGTTCACCAAGATGCTTATTCTCACCCTCATAGTCCTCTTGCAGAATTCTGCTGGTAACATTCTTCTCATATCACATTATTGGTTATGAATTACATACATAAAAATGGTAAGGGTAATTACACAAGTGGTTGTGTGTAGATGGACAGTTTGCAGACTATTGCGTAGCAGACGAGCAAACGGGGGAGGGGGAGCTGGCGCAGGCGATGCAGTGGGCGTGCAACAACGGGGCCGACTGCAGCACCATTCAACAGAATGGGGCGTGCTACATCCCCAACACAGTCAAGGACCACGCCTCTTATGCTTTCAATAGTTATTATCAGAACATGAAGGCCAAGGGAGCCTCCTGTTATTTCAACTCTGCTGCCATTCTCTCTGATCTCGATCCAAGTAAGACTTCTTTTTTTTCTACAGGAAATCGTATGACCAAATCCCCAATTGACGGATTTTGTTAAATTATATGATGAAAAGCTGACTGTGTACCATCTGAAGTTTAGTGCACCAACGGAAATCTGACTAAAACTAAAATTGAACAATCCGACAGCACACAATCAATTTTCCGTCATGAGATGATTGATGCAAATCCTGTTAAGCTACGAATAGTTAAATGTATTTTGTTATGAATGACAGGTCACGGCTCCTGCAAGTTCCACTACCTTCCGTGGCCTTGAGCCATGTTGACGTTACAATCCACTATTCAGGACCAGACGTATTCGCATTTTACAATATATTACGTCTCTCAACACTTCTTTTTGTCAATGAAAAATGCTATGTAAGTGACTGCGGTTTTCTTCTATTGTTCTTCTAGAGGGTGTTTTTTTATTTTATTTCTTTTATTTTGTTTATGTCAAAAGTTGTATGTTCGTGAATTGTGATTGCTCAAAATTGAACATCTGATAAAGTAATTTAGGAGCCTTGCTGGTTAAATCCAATATTGAAGGCCGTAAATAAACTCAGCGCAGGCTTACTTTCTTAGGCTGTCACTCGAACAAGCGTCCGATTCATTGTTGCATTTCCGAGTTTATTCTCTTATTTTTATTACTTTTTTATTCGCTTTTTTAAAAATTTCATTTTCTCATGCTTTAGTTTAATACAACATTTATGCTGGTTACACTTGATTTGTATAGCATGCATGATTTAATTTCAGTATTAGTTAATTAATTAATTGTTTCATATTTAAATTTTAAAAATAATTATATTCTCTGTTTGAGTATAATCAAGTCTATTTTTTGTGAAACACCGGAAAACAATATTCAATTTAAATGAGAATGAGGCACAAAAATGTAACAACACTAATACTTGTTTCATCTCTTAACAACTTTCTTTTTCTCTTTTAAAGAAAATAATTATGCATTCACTTATAATTATCTAATTCAGTTGCAATTTTTCTCTTCTATTTTCAATTAATCTATGCTTTCATCATCAAATTCGAAATCTCATGTGAAATTCACATCATTAAAATATTAGTCGTACAAAATAACAATTGTTACAACACCCTAAAGGAGTTAAGTCAGAAAAGGGTGGAATCCAGTGAAGAATTCGACCGAGACACACGAGGTTATTAGGTTATTGACATGAACGTAAAAAGTAGTTAAATTGTTCAAAGTCAAACGAGATAAGCAAAAATTAAATTTATACATAATATATTATTTAAATTATATTTTATAGCATAAATACATAACAAACCATTATTCCACTATCTCGAATTAATCTTTATGTCTTCAAAATATTGATCCAAACTATATATTAAACCACAACCACAAAACCTAAAAAATATTTATTAAAATTATTTTATAGCAATTAAAATATTTGTAAAATGATTTAAATATTAATAAACTATTTTTTTAGGAAACGTGATGTTTGATATCACATATATTTTAAAGTAGCAACAATGTTTTTTGAACATGTTACCGAGAACAACGTATATTGCCCGGGCATAGTTACATAGAATATAAATGTATTAAATCATATCAGGTTACTGTTGAGGGTCAAAATCATCGGTAGAATCCAAACTCTTGAACCGGAGTCGATATCGCCAGGACTCTCGAGCTCCAACATAATCAGGACCCCGAACAAGTACGAAAAGTCTCAAGGAAAAATCTCGACCTTCACAGAAGATCGACCCCACCGGAAGGTGTCGAATATCCTCCGGCCTCAAGAAGATTCAACCCAGGAATCTCAAAGTTTCATACAAAAAGTGGATCGAGAGGTTCCACATGCGCTCACACGTACAAGAAGGATCCAAAATGATTCCTTTTGCTGAGTCAGCATAGTGTCCAAAGCGTGACTCTAACTTCCACAGCAAGCTTTGCAGATTGCCCCTAGATATCTAGTCCTTAGCTTAGGAATATTCAAATTCGTCCTGTACGCTACAGTATAAATAGTCGTCTAGTCTAGTCACACAATTCATACAATATATTCTCTCACTTAACGTCCTGTAGCTAGTAGCTCACATTTTCTGTAACTTTTGGCTTTTAATCATCGGAAACCAGCTAATCCTTCTTTAATCTCTAAGCTTGGATCGGGAAAGTCGTTGTTGTTCTGTTTGGTAGTGTCGGAGTTTGTTGTAAGTGGGGTGCTGGTTCGAGAAGACGGGGGTTAACAACACACGGTGTACTACATCAACAAGATATTAGCGGGGGTTGAGTCTAGATATATGGCACTCGAGAAACTCGTGCTCGCCCTCATCAATGCTTTGAGAAAGCTGAAGCCTTATTTCGAGGTCCATCCTATTAAGGTAGTCACCACTTTCCCACTTCGATCGCTGCTCGCTAGGCCTAACCTTACCGGTCAAATGATGAAGTGAGCCGTGGAACTAGGGGGTATGAACTCGAGTTTGAGTTTTGAACTATAGCAAAATCCCAAATTCTAGTGGACTTTGTAGCAGACTTCACAACCAACCTACATTTTGAGGCCAACCAAGAGTTTCTTAGCGTCACCAATTAAGAAGCACCTCCCTGGACCTTATCCATTGACGGGACAACTAACCCAGGAGGCAGTGGAGCCAAAGTCAGGCTAGAGTCGCCCAGAGCAGAAGTCATTGAAAGAGCCATCCAATTCTCCTTCGCAGCCACCAACAATGAAGCCAAGTATGAGGCTCTAATCCCCGAACTCGGATTAGCGTTTGAGTTTAAGGTGCCTCGAGTGCACGTGCACAGTGACTTGCAGCTCGTGGTCAAAAGCGCGAAGCTGCATCAATATCTCGACCTGGTGAAGAAAGCGTTAGATCGCTTTGAAGAAACCAATGTAACCCATGTTCCAAGGGAGCAGAACATGCATGCAGACTCCCTCGCTAATCTCGTAGCAGGAGCATGTACAAGGGCGAACAGGATGAGCCCTATGTTGGTAGTTCAGTGGCAATCCACAAGAAAAACTGAGCTCAAGATATTTGTCGCTTCAGTAATCGAAGATCCAGAAGATTGGAGGACAGAAGTATTGCAATACCTGAAAAATAGGACAATGTCAGCTGATGAATAGCCGCCCTTACGCTTCGGAGAAAGGCAGCTCGATTTGTTCTGATAGACGATCAACTGTACAAGAGGTCATTCCAAGGACCACTCCTCAATTGTATAAGTCAAGCTTAGGGCCTTGACGTTCTGGAAGACTTATATAGTGAGTTTGCGGCAACCACTCCGGAACTCGTAGCCTAATGCATCGAGCTCACTCAACAGGCTTCTATTGGCTTACACTGAAAAAAAACTCCGAGAAGTTCCCCAAAAGTTGCGACAAGTATCAGAGGTTCGAGGGGACCAGTGGAAAGCAAGCTGAGCCTGTACACCTGAGTTACCTAGCTTGGTTGTTCGCATGGTGGGGCATGGACATCATGGGAAAGAGACCTCGTGGAACGGGGCAAAATGAATATCTAGTCCTCGTGACCGACTTCACCAAGCGGGTGGAATATCTACGATGCATCTGAAGCACTTTCCCTTCTCTTCGAGTTTTTGAATCCCACCAGAAGGGCCCACACTGTTGCTCCCCACTATTTGCCTCCTTCTTGCTCTTAGATTTTTTCTTCTTCTTACATTTCAGTGCAGAAGAATCATTCTTACCAGAAGACAAGGCTTGTGCATTGGGCATCATGACTCCCTTAGTAGTAACCAACTCATTAAGGAGTTCACTCAAAGTGAAATCCCTCTTTGACATAACTGCGTTGAGTGTGAAGCCTTCAAAAAACTTTAGGAGTAAGTGGAGTATAATATCTACCTTCACTTCCATGTTGATACCTCCTCCTAGCAATGTGAGTTGATCCATCAAATGGATCATCATAGTCACATGCTCTCGCACCGAGCACCCCTCGATCATTTTCTTACTTATGACTTCCCCTCATAAGATTAAAAAGACTAGCCCTATTCGTAATGCTAAACCGAGTAGTGAGATTATTCATAATCTCGACGGTATCCTCGATGTGCTGGAACTGCATCTGCAAAGTCTTGGACATCGTCAACATCAAATAGCACTTGACCATATTATTTAGCTTTATCCATTTTGCATACAGTTCGTGTTGCACTTGAGGATCCTCCTCAGTTGGCACTGTAGGCGCACAACTTCAAAAACAAACATGTGCTCCCCGACAATTAGGATAAAATCCAGGTTGCATTTCCACTCAAGGAAATTTGAACCGGTGAGTGGATTTTGTACAAGCAAATTAATCATAGTAGACATCGACATATATAAAAATAAAAGCAAGTAAACACATAAGTGTGCATTTTAAAAAACATTGAAACAATTAATATTGTAACCTTTTGATAAACCAATATTAATTTATTTTGTCCAATCGCCCAAGAAATCTTATGCGCAAGCTAAGTGGATGGACGTTTACACATAAATTTCTTAACTAGGCCAACAACCGGCCCTTTAATTCCAGTCCATGTCAACTTAACCTTATGACAAATGGAATTAATAATCAAAAATTAAACCAGATCATATTGAATTAAGAAGAGACTCCTCGGGGAGTTGTACTTAATACCATATCTAAACAATGACCACAAATTTAACTCCAGAATAAAATTACTTGAATTGACATACTCACGCGGACCATGTCGCTTTTAATTTAATTCATTTATTATCTTATTCTTTATCATTCTCCAGAGTACTTATGAAAATTTCTCTTGTAAGCCAAGCAAATGGACGTTTACATGCAGAACTCTCACTACTTAAATGAAAAAGAATATTTTTGTAGAAATCTCATTTAACAAACTTGTGATAAACATTACGAGTAATCCAAACGGATGGACATTTACCATAACTCTTAATCACTTTGTATAAAAATTAATTTGCGGAGATCTTAACATTTTAATTTAATAAAATATTATTTTCGAAAAAACTTGCTTAGTCTTTTTGTTACAAAAGGTTCTTTTATGCACACGTTATCACGTATTTCCAGCGCATGTTTTTATAAAATGCAAGTCATAAAACATGCACGCAAAAAATTAAATCCTACGTGATAATCCTAGGATGCTCCAAACCGTAGATAAATTAAATCATACAAGTCACACAAAATATGAATATAATTTCCTCGCCGCACAGCCGTGACCGTCAATGGCCATCGCCATCAGCGCACGCCATGCCACTCCTGTCGCCACCATCATTGCCGGCCGTCACCATTGGCCCACGTGTGCGCACTGCGCACGTGCCCGTTGTGCCAATCGCGTTCTCTGCTCTGTTTTTCATCGTCGATTCGATTTTGGTTCTTCAATTTACAATAAAATAAAATTACATCGAATTTGCGTCCTAATTTTACATCGAAATTGAAATCTAACCATAGATTTTCTCGTGGTGCAAAAACCAAAACTA
>AYJT01012759.1:0-10631 GCA_001278415.1 Ocimum tenuiflorum | reverse complement strand
TTTTTTTTGGCTACTCTTTTTTCTAATATAAGCACTACCTGTCTCTGCCTGTAAGTACAAGAATTGTCTGATTTTAAAGTTGTCAATATCTATCTGCCATAAGCTTAAATAAAATGAAGAATCCAAAATATAACTACATCTTGTTGGAGGTATTACATTGAAAGCGGTTGTTATTTGTTAGGCTTTATGGCCAAATTTTAATCCCGGCCCAGATATTGTACTGCTCCTGACCACATACAACCTCTAGAATTACCTTTCTCTAATGCTCACTTTTCTTTGAATTGTGGCTGGAGCATAGGAAAAAGATATCATAAGTCATAACTTTGTTATCTGGCTGAATTTCTTTCTTTTTTTTCCTCAGTACATAGCTCAAATTTTATATAAGTTTTTCAATTTAATGGCCAAAATAAATTGGTTTGTAGATCTACTTCATCGACACATGTAGCAAGTCAAAAACCCAGCTAATACTTAATATTTATGATCTGGGTTTCTGATTTCCGCTACAACTTTCCAAGAGCTGAATTGGAGCTCAGACTCCTGATTCTCCCAGATTCTCTAAATGTTTTGTGTTTAGGTCTAACCAACTAAGGAATGTTGTGGTTCACCAATGAATGCTGATTACTTTGCGGACCTGACTTCATTGACATTTTCATGTAACAAAGTTGATCCAGACCCCATTTTATCCTCTTAATTGTGGGCTCATGATTCTCCCTATAACTTGGTTGTCATTTGTGTCTCATAATTTGTGCACACGGATGCCTCGGTGCCAAACCTAGTCAACTGAGAGCTGGCTTGCATCTTCAAACACTGGAGGAAACCTTAATCTATGATCTAGAATATGAAGATCTAGGAAAATGAAAATGTTGATATTGATGATTTGTTGGTGGTTGATATATACAAATATGGATGCACTTAGCTTGGTCTCACAAAATGACTTTTTGAAGATGCGATAATAATTCATTGATGGAGAATTTTATATTTTGGATGGAGAAACCCATATATTAGAGGAAGCACCTGTAGTGGTTGGATGAACAAGTAATGATAGGCCACCGCAGGATTATGTGGGGTACACTTTTAGGATTTCTACTCCACTATGTTTGTTGCTAAATGTTTAATTACTTTTGTCACATTCATTCAACCCAAGGTTGTAGACTTAGTAATGATCTGAACCAAGGTGCTGGGCCTAGACCCAAGTATGATAATTTTGAGCTATATTAATGATTCAACAGTAATTGCTGCAATTTGTCATATACTACTGATGATAAATTTTGTCTCTTCCCTTCAACTTCCATGCTCTCACTGTTTTTCCTACATGGTCATTTTTTTTTTCAAATTGATAGGTGGCAGCTTATTTACATTAATGCTCTGAAGACAATTATCTTTCTGAAGAATCTTTAATGCAAAGTGCATTTTCCATGCATATGAGTTATGATTTTGTTGATCTTCTGTTATTCGAAACATGTGCTTACATCCGATGAAGGCACAACAACAGGGATAAAACAAAAATATCTGAAGATAGGGGTGCGAAAATTAACAAATACTTTTTCATTATATCGATCATGAACCTTGCTGCTTCAAAAGGGAATTTGCTTTTGCATCTCCATCAACAGATGTGGATGACTAAGCTACTCGAAGTTTGTAATTTTTCCTTTGATGTTCGCCGGTATTTGGAAATCATGCACATTCTTGTTGAAAGTTGTTGCTAGATATAAATAAACATGGCCTATGATAACAGAAAACATCTCTTACTATTGTCTTTTGCTCTCTCTGTTTTTTTTTCTGTTCTATTAATTCCACAGGATGATGGAGCACCTGTCTCAATATTTTCTCTTTCAGGGAGCAGTGCAAAAGATGGGCATTTAGTTGCTGGCCGTAATGGTGTTAAACGCCTACGAACTGTAAGCTTCTGATGCATGTTTCTGTTTCCATATCTGTAATGTTTCTTGTTCTTTCACGAGTGTAAGTTGACTACCTCCATTGATAATTTAAGTGTGAAAACAAAATTATAGAGTTATCTTCTTTCTTATAAACTTAATATTATTCAAAATTCAATGATATAAATTTCTAGTTTGATCAAACTAAATAATATTTTTGCTGCCCCACAAAACTTCCTGCTACAGAGTGCAAAACATTGATGATTTTCTTTACTCAATTTAAAACTGTCACAAGCTATACATCTTGGATGAAATGAGGGATGTACGTGAAAAATTTAGTCATAAATGAAACTGATGTCCTGCCTTTTGAAATTTGACTTGAAAATATCTTCTCCTTTGCCCTGTATTACTTTGACCGGAGATGGTGACTTTTCCAATTAGAAGGCAAAGGTAATAAGTGAAATTGGAGATAAATATATGCCTATATATCCCTATAGATGGACTGTTCACGCTTTGGAAGCCAGGACCCGGTGATATTCTTGATCTTTGATGTCTTCATTTTTATGAGATCATTCTAGTTGTTGGAGTCCGTAGAATATAAAAGGTCTTCTGCTCAAGGTTTATGTCTATCTTCTTTCAGGTCAGGCATCCAAATATTTTGTCATTTTTGCACAGTACTGAGGCAGAAACTTTAGATGGTTCCAGTACAAAGGTGATCATTTATATTGTGACTGAACCCGTCATGCCTCTTTCTGAAAAGATCAAGGAACTGAGGCTAGAAGGGAGCCAAAGTTAAAAATTTGTGAATCATTCTCTTAAACTTACAAGAGCCATTGTTGTTGACTTATATTCTTTTGTTTGAACGTATATAATGTAAATTGCTTAAAATGCGATCTGATATACCTTGGGCTATGATTTATGGAATGTTATTTGAAAAATATAGCTAATTAATATTTTTTTGTTCACTGGCTTGATTATTTTAGCCATTTTATGAGTATTAAAGTGCTAGAAGCAAAAGATGAGCAGTTTGCAAGCAAGTAACGAAAAGCTGTAACTAAACCATGGAAACTCAGACTGAAGTCTGTCCATAACATAAATGTTTTCATATCCCTCTTCATAATATCTGTGATGCTTAAATAGATGCTCCTGCAAGAGCCCAATACTACAACTCTATTTTAATTCAATGACTACTTAACCGATTGCTAAATAGATAATTATACTCTAATTTCTTAATCTAATTTTGAATAATACTCATCTCTAGCTACTTCCTTGATTGTCTAGAGTAATCCCATTCCGTGCTCTCCTTGCTACATACCTAGTGTTTGATAAATTGTTCCTCCTCTTCATCCTTCATTTGTTTTCGATTTCGATGTTTGTAAACCTGCAATGATGTATCAATTGCCGCCACCATCGACACAACCTTGTCAAGGCGGACATGAGGAACCACCATTGATGCAACCTTCTTAAGGAGGACATGAGGGAATTGGTTTCAAAATCCTAGGTCTGGTGAATCCTGGTTGAGGATAACAGAGATACTTGCAGGTGTTGTAACTCCGGAGGCTTTTTCGTAGGTGCTGGAGCAGGTTGGAGGCTTGCTTTGCCTCATCCGCCATGGACAACGACAATTGTTAATCCTCAGACCAGTTCTCATCATCCTCGGAGAGGATGATGCATTAGGAATTCTTGCAACAATCATGTATCGCTGAGTACCGTAAGCCAAAATTTGAAACATTTTTTGGCTGCACGATATTCCTCAAGTTCTCACGACATAGCTTGCGGAACTGGTGGCCGATGGGGCATGGTGGCTTCTCGCCTGACATTTGGCTAGCAGAAAGCAAGAGTCCGTGTCCACAGAGGCCTTCGATGGAATTGGCTGTTAGATGTACGGGATATTTGTGGTGCCTCCTATAGGAAAAGGAAATTATCACTAAGATCCTTAGGTATTGTATGCTCCATCTCAATTTGCCGCACCCAACGGACCACGGTAAATACCTTGATTCAGGTAGGATCTGTCGACGATTATTGTTATTTGATTAGGAAGGAAACTGGAAAAGATAATTTGTTTCGGAAAAATAGGGAGTTGTTACACATGCCAAAAATTCAGCAACATAACTGTGATAGATCCGCAATATCCGGTAATTCCCATTGCTTCATAAATTTTTTTTTTTTTGCCATACCATCATCAAAATGTAATAATAAGTTTGACGTGAATTATAGCCTACCCATAATGAATAACGCCATGACATGCATTGCAACCAATGTAGCACGTCTGCCGCCACTGCTCTGAGGGTCAATCTGACACATTCTTCATTCGGAGTCTTATGAACCAGAAGAATTAGTGATGTGCTATCCATGTGTGTGGATCATGGCCGTCAAATGATGGTAATTCCAATTGTGGGAGCTTGGTTTTTGGAATATGGATGCTGTGGGAACATTTTTGGTGTTTTCCACCAGCAATTGTGGAGGATTGTGATTGTAGAGGACGATGATGTATATGGTGTAGAGAGGAGTGGAGGTGCCTGCTAGGATGTGAACATCCAGATTGTTGACAGTAGCTTGGAGGGTGCCAATTTGTCTCCAGGTAGTTTTCCACACGCGATTCCAGAACGTTGGTTGGAATCCAAAAGCGATCGGAGTGCTCATGACTCTTCTCTAACCCATTGAAACTTGCATCCATACTTGAACCAGGTGTATTCATTTATGTTTTTGAGCAGCAGAACCAAATTGTAGAAGCAAAGAGTCGAGCAGTTCAGCAATGCAAGCCAATAATGGAGAGCTGTATTGTAAACAAAAAAAAAAACTCTGACCGAAGTCTGTCCTTAACATAACATAACATAACTTCTTCCAGTCTCCTACTTCATAATATATGTGATGCTTAAAAGAAATGGTTATACAAGAGCCCAATATGTTTACAGCTCTTTTGACTTAACGACTGAAATTAATCTATTGTTAAATAGATAAACATAAACTAACTCCTAATCCAATCCTGAATGATATTCATGTTCCTCAATTGTCCCTTGAAATCACATTCCGTGCCAACTTTGCTTGCTGCACAGCATGTAGTTGAGAAATTGCTTTCTCCTATTCATCCTTCATTTTTTTCTGATTTCGACGTTCATGAACCTGCAATGGTGTATCCCGAAGACCTTATTTTCAGTTAATGACATCTCAGATGAGCATATCTTTGGGTTCTGTCTTCATGTTTCATGGAAATAAAAGTTGAAAAAGTTTCCTTTTACCTTGTGCCAGGGATGAATATTATGCATGGGGACTGCACCGGATAGCTAAAGCTGTGAGCTTCTTGAACAATGACTGTAAATTGGTATGCATCATAAATTTAAAACTTGTTACTCTAGTTAACATTTTCTTTTGTAGACAAGTCACAAGTTCAAGTAAATACGGGTTCGACTAGTATTACTTGAAGGACGTTTTGTTTTGGATCATTTTCTCGTTTTTGTTCATATTAATATGTCAAGCATAATGCTTTCTATGCTGGTTGGTTCAGGTTCATGGTAATGTTTGTATGGCTAGTGTTGCTGTCACCCATACTTTGGACTGGAAACTCCATGCATTTGATGGTTTATCTGAGTTTGATGGAAACAATGAAGCTGCAGCAGGACCAATGCTTGTGAGTTCTCAGTTTAGCCCCCTTTTTCTGCCTTTCTCTGCAGATTATTGGACGTCAACAATTTTGCCTAGCCTAGTGGAAGGGAAAAAAGAAAAACTGATTGCTAAATACTGATTGTATCAGGCAAAGCAATATCTTAATAAAATGATGTGCTATCTGTACCTTTAAATTCAAGATGAGGGTTCTTTCCTTTGCATCTTCATTATTTAGCTTATAATTAGTTTGTTCAGAACATTTTCTAATATACTCTTTTGGAATCAGTTCAAGAATCAAGAGCAATATCTAAGACTGCATAAGGAGTCAAATCTGAACATATGCTTTAGCGTATTTAAAGTTTTTGTCCAAAAATAACTCCATGTTAGAAGAAAAAAATCGAGCTCAAAGATAAAAAGAGGAAAAGAAAACACTGCGATGAAAAATAAAAATCAGACCTGTGTCTGCCGTACTTCATTCATAAATTTCCTCATTATGTTCAAATGAAGATCCTATGAATTCTAATCCTAAAAAGATAATTGAATCTTAAAAGATAAACATGAATAATAAACATAAACAAATAGCTATCTAAAATAATTATAATCCTAATAGAAAAATGAAATCTAATCCTAACCTAATTCAAGCTTATCTTCTCTCTGAACTGATTATCTTCTCTCTTCTTTATGCGTATCACTCCAATAGCTTCCCACTCGTTTCTCAAAATCTATTTCCATGTATAGCAGAGTCAACTTTTCCTTTCACAAGCATCACAATTCACATGACATTTTTCAATGTATTTATGGAATATGTTGGATTAGAGTGATTGGGCATATATAAGTTCTTTGACCTGTGATTTTTCATTAAAAATGTTTAATTTAGATGTTCTGAAGCCAATACTGATGGCTGATGATATTATTAGTAAATTGAAGCCCATTTTTCCAGAAGAATGTATTGGCCTTTTTGTAAATAGGTATATCTCCACGAAATAATTTTTGTATCTGAAATTTCAAGCCAAAAAAAACATGAAGATGTTTCATGCACAAGTTCTTATGTACTCTTTAAAAAATAGATATGAGATGAAAATCAACCAAATTGTAACCATGCTCTGAACTTGTAGAATAGTAAGATAGTTGTGTTTGGCACAATGCTATTTATTGTAATGATGGCTATTTTTTTTTTTTGTCATGAATTAATCAGCTCAGAAAGTATGTGATATTTTCTAATTGCTCATTCGATATATGTCTATTGAAGAAAATCATTTCTCCTGTTTGTGATGTGTTTCTACCGGAGGCCGTGTTGTATGATCTATTGGCTAATTTAGTTTCCTGTTATTGCATAAATCTCTGATACAGCAATATGAATGGCTTATTGGTTCCCAATACAAATCAATGGAATTTTCTAAATCTGACTGGTCAGCTATCAGAAAGTCTCCACCCTGGGCCATAAATTCTTGGGGTTTGGGTAAGTGTGAATTTTGGACACTTGAAAAAGGCGTAATCTTCTGTGTAGATAGGAGGTTTAAAATTATGCAGAAGACTTGGAATATGATTTGACTATGTGTGCAATTCTAAGATTGGTCTCATTTGTGATTGCGAAGTTAGTAATATTTCTGAGCTAGAAGAAATTAGCCTTTTGCTCTTTGATTTTTCAATCGTTTTATTTTTTCTTTTGATATGGAATTCTCTAGGCTGCCTAATCTATGAACTCTTCTCTGGAATGAACCTGGTTAGAACAGAGGAATTGCGGAACACATCTAGCATTCCAAAGGTGAGACAGTTTATTTACATTTCCTTCAAATGAGTTCCTCGTATTTCTGTTTCATTTTGATTTTATGTTTACACGTAGGCAAAATTTATTAAAAAATGTGCCTTTTCTTTTCATTTGACATTTGGTTCAAATTCATTTGATTTGATTTGATAAGTTCATTTTCATTATGATAAATTGTTTATTCTTCCTGTCCTGGCAGGCCCTACTTCAAGATTATCAGCGCCTTTTGAGTTCTATGCCTTCTCGCAGGTTGAATCCATCAAAGCTTCTAGAGAATAGTGGTTAGTTTCTTTTTTCCTGGTTTCCAAGTGTATGGAGGAAGTGTCCATGTCACTTACATATTATACTGCTTGGAATCTACTAAGTTTGTTAATTAAACAAGATATCTTCTTTTTTCCTCGTTTTCCTAACTACTTGTGTTCTTGGGTTTTTTTGCCATTTCATCAATTGCATTTTGTAAACTTTAATATAGACCTGTAGGAGAAGTTTTATCTGAACTTTAGTGCTTGATGATCCTTATATAATGCATATGATCCTACCATCCTAGTGATTTGACCCATCCTACTCCAATTCCACAACAAATAACGATTATATGCAAACAAGGATCCTTTTCCTCTAATAGGATTATGCATTCTCAAGTTCAAATGATGAAATAAAAAGATTAATATATAAAGGACTAGTGCATATTCTTCACTAACATGGTAATAAACCAAAATAAAGGTTTTGATAGGTTTCTAGGGAAAATAAGATTGATTAGAGAATTTAACATTTAACAATGGCTAATTTAGCAACGAGAACTCATTTGTTCAACTTTTTTCTAAACTTTGTTCCATGATGTATGGATGTTTGTGTTTCTTTCATTTCTCTTAAGAGACCCACTTCAATATTATTCTTGAATTTTATTTTGTATGTTGAGTTAAGTCTGATTGAAATTTTCTTTTGGTACTGCTGTGCTTGGGAACAACTGCACAAGCATTTAGTTTCTGGGTTTCATCCACTCTTTGATGCTCAAGTTTGTGAACAAGCTTAAAAATGTATTTATGCAATGACCATAATAATGCAGTTCTTTCCTTCTGGGGCCAATTCTTTAATTTTTTTCTACTACAATATTAGCAGTCCGAATTACAAAAATTGTTGAGTTCATGCAGTTGAGTTTTTTATGAACTAAGTCTGCCAATATATATTGACAGAATATTTCCAAAATAAGTTGGTGGAAACAATACAGTTTATGGAAGTCCTTAACTTGAAGGACAGTGTAGAAAAAGATAATTTTTTTCGAAAGCTTCCGAATCTTGCTGACCAGCTGCCCTGCCAGATAGTGCAGAAGAAGGTATATCATGAAGTCCAAAATCTTTTGCATTTTGATTTCAAGTTGGTCACTTCGGACACCCGTGCAATTTTTGTTTTCTCAAGCTGCTTCCGTTGCTAGCATCAGCGCTAGAATTTGGTTCTGCTTCTGCACCCGTTTTGACGGCATTGTTGAAAATGGGATCTTGGCTTTCACCAGAAGACTATGGTGCTAAGGTTATTGTTCCCTAAATCTTGGTTGGGGAGGGCTGGGTTCTTGTATCTTGATTTTTGTTGTATAAGCCGTATTGTTTACTAATGGAATGCAACCAATTTCTTGTTTTGGACTTATTATTTATTCACTTATCACTTTTTAGGTATTACCAACTATTATCAAACTTTTTGCATCAAATGACCGTGCTATTCGAGTCGGTCTTCTTCAGCATGTTGATCAATATGGCGAGTCATTATCTGCACAAGTTGTTGATGAACAAGTAAGAATTTATGTGATCATTTACAAACTATGGGTCAATACCTAGAGTTTAATGCAAAAGTTCAAATTTACCGTCTGAAAGATTCAGAAATGAAGAAAATTGTTCTTCTATGATAGGTTTACCCTCATGTTGCAAATGGGTTCTCCGATACATCTGCTTTCCTAAGGGAACTCACACTAAAGTCCATGCTTGTCCTGGCTCCAAAGGTAAGGGAACCTTCGATATATGTGCAAACCTATTGTCAAGGATTTTCAGTTGAAGATGACTCCTTATCCAGTTAGTTGTATATATGGTTTTTGTTATGTAGTAATTTGATTTCTGAGCAGGTTAAGCTACAAATATGTGGGTCTGCAAGTTTTTTGTATTTGAGTGCATTAAATGGATGCTGCAATGCAAATCCTAGTGTTAGATGGTATAGATGAAGTAATAGGAGGAATCCAATTCCTTTCCAATGTATAGGCTGATAATTGAGTTAACACTCTTTTTTTGTTACCATGGTTCGCTTTTTTCCTACCTATTAATATATTTATCCATCTTCTTGCAGCTATCACAGAGAACAATATCAGGCTCAAAGTTTCTTTCAAAGTTACAGGTGGGCCCTCTGAGTTCGGCTACTAGGGTGTGCTTTGGGTACATTGTGATTTTGCCCTACTCTATTTCTAATATCCTGTTCTATTGATTTTAGAATGTTGGGATGGGATCTTGGTTTCTGTATTTGGTTGTGATGCAGGTTGAACCAGCCATTCGTACAAATACTACAATATTGCTTGGAAACATTGCTAATTACCTTAATGATGGGGTCAGTACTAAATTCCCCTTGCTTATACTTTTGTAGACCTCTAAGAGGTTATGCCTTCACTATGTGACCATTTTCCTGACACATATATACTGTGATACCATTGATGATTTAAAATTTGTTGCTAAACAGACAAGGAAAAGGGTTCTGATAAATGCATTCACAGTTCGAGCTTTGCGTGATACTTTCTCTCCTGCCTGCGGAGCTGGTAAAGCCTTGTTGCCTCGACACATTTTTTTTTCATTTTTACAACATGTAAATGTCTCTTGAGCAGGCATTTTTGTTGGTATTTGTCTTTAGCCTATTGGCCGAGACTTCTTCCCTCCTAGCAAGTTCATTCCCATAGACTTAGCCTCCTCCACTTTCACTCTGTTTAACCCCCTCTCCCCAATCATGCTACTCTTTTCTTGTCAGGTATTATGGCTTTATGTGCCACTAGTTCTTATTATGACGCAGCTGAGATTGCCACACGCATTCTGCCAAACATTGTTGTCCTCACAATTGACCCTGACAGATACCTCTTGTAATTGATTTTTCTATTGTTGGTTTCATCCTCGTCAATATCATGCACTCTTTTCCCAAGAATATTTTTCTGAAATTCTTTCAATGATATTATACCTCCTTTCCTAGAATGTTCTATTGAGGTTCGTACAACTTATGATTGTCGTATATGATTCACCTCAATTATCAATCCTGAAACCTTTTGTTTCTTGTAGTAGTGCCAACGAAATGTAAAGAAACAGATATTGAATGAGGTTTTCTGGACATTATTGGCATGTTTGTTGTTCTTTTGCCCTTTCGATAACATACTT
>AYJT01012757.1:0-11036 GCA_001278415.1 Ocimum tenuiflorum | reverse complement strand
AGAGAGAGAGAGAGAGAGAGAGAGAGAGAGCGAGAGCGAGAGGCGGGGTGACGGAAATGGTGTTGAGGAGAGGCATTCACTGCGATCTAGTGTTGGGCGATAGAAGGAGAATTTCTGTGATTTCTGCGCTGTTGATGTTGTTGATTTTAGTGAGAGAAAATGGAGTGAGAGCGTCGATCCATGAGTACAAGAATGAAGCTTTCATCCCTCGCTACAACTCTTTCTTCTTCCACGGCGGCAGTGAAGGGCTCTACGCTTCCAAGGTTCTAGACCCCTCCGAAAACACGGCCACCGATGAGAATAATAAACCCCTTAATGGAAAATCATTTATCAGGTTACAGTAGTTATAATTTTGTTTTCCTTTATCGAAGGGCTTATTGTGAAAATTTGAGCTGACATTTTGCTTTTGTTTTTGAAAAATGTGAAAACGCTGCATCATTTTGAGACACTTTGTTTTGTTGATATTCTTCTTGTGGGTGATCTTTTGAATTTTTTTATTTTTTAAATTTTATGTCAGTATGAGAGAACATCTGACATGAGTTTTCTGTTTTTCTTGGCTTTATAATGGAATATGTGGGGCTCCTTTACTTCAAAAGGTATATTTAATTTGTTGGTTTAGGGAGATCGCAAAGAAACTTTGGGGGCATACAAAATGTCTACGTTTTGAAGGAATGCAGTGAGATCAATGAGGAAAATGGGTTCTCTCTACCTTACTAGCATTAAATGTGGCCTGATGATTAATAGAATTGAGGGCGTCTTGTGGGCGATTAATGTATGGTATTATTATCAGTCTGGTTTAAGCAGATGAAGAATGGGGCACTGGCTCGGGAATATCATTTTATGCACATGTTTTGTATTCATTTTCATATAAATTTTGCCTCTTAAAGTGACCAAGGCTAGAACTTGCACTGCTGTTGGATCTTTTAATGCAATTTGACTACTGAGAGGGCATATAATCAGCTGCATGTTTACATAACTGTAATCTTCTGGGCCCGAGCAGTAATCTGCATACTAAGCTAAAACATGATGCTTACTAAAACATTTTCATTAATCCTATTCAGTGATTTGTAAAGTTTGTCTTTTTACAGTTTTGTGAAATTAGTTACTTTCTTCTTCCTCAAATATTGATATCGTTGATTGGACTAAATATTAATTTAGATTGTTTTAGATTTATGAATATAGAGCATTACCATCCAACTGAAGTTCGTTGTCCAATTTGCGCTTCAATTGAATGTCAGTTCTGATCGGTCTGGTTTTGCGGAATAGCACGATTGAAACCATTCAGAGCTCCCCATAACTGTGCATTACCAAAACAAAACAATTGCATCTGATGTAGGTTTGGTGACATCCTAATTAGTATTTATATGTGCTGCTCAAATACTGTCGTGACACATAGACTGCAGGGATTTTTATGGATCCATATCATCATCCAAAAATGGTTCTATTACAACTTAGATTTTTAATAAGCGACTTTAGTTGGCATCTGTATATGTTTTGTCGTTCGTTCATTGTGTGTCAGTCTTGGCTACCCTCTATTTTTGTTAATCATTAGACCAATCAATGCAAGGATCTCATAGATGTGATGTATTTGTGGGGTTTAAATTTTGTCCAGAATAAAAATTTCATGCAGCTTAATTGTATTCCACACAGTCAATACAATCATCTATGAGGATGTCTATTAGGGTATGTTTAATATGTATCTCAAAAAAGTGACCTTGAAAAAGTTAATGTTAGGTTATATGTTTACATTTTTTCAGTTAAGAAGAGAGAAAGAATAGAGTGGATTTTGGATTGATTTTGGATGGAATTTTATATTTAGGAAATGATCCTCATCTTCTCCCAAAAAAAAAATGAAATCAAACATAGCCTTAGTTTTTCGTCAGTGATACCACAAGGTCCTGATTTCTTGTTTATTATCTATTGGGCCCAAAGCACCTTGACCTTAATTTCTATACTTCCAAGATCTGATATCATACGTTTGTTGCATTTTTCTATGTTGGTTGTAGGTTTGATTCTATCACACTTAGGAGACCACAGGAGGTTGCCCAAAAGCAGAATCAGTGGCAGCAGAGTACTGGAGTTGTAGAAGCCATTATAGTTGAGGTTAAAGACAGTGATAAGATTGGAAGAGCTTATCAGAACTCCAATGCAATATGTTGCGATCCTGCTCTTGCTAAGGAAGATCTATGCAAGGTTGGCGAGGTTATTATCCGTAAAGATCCTGATAACCCAGAGTGGCCAAAAAGGATTCACATTACATTTGAGGGAAACAGAGAAGAGGCTAAGATGGGAGTTCAGACTGTCGAGATTAACAAAACTGGTATGTACTATCTATATTTCGTGGTTTGTGACCCGCAGCTGAAGGGCACCTTAATCAGTGGAAGAACTGTGTGGAGAAACCCAGAAGGCTATCTACCGGGGAAGATGGCCCCAATGATGACATTTTATGGCTTTATGTCCTTAGCTTATCTTGTTCTTGGTCTCTTATGGTTTCTGCGGTTTGTACAACAGTGGAAAGATATAATTCAACTGCACTATCAAATCACTGCTGTGATTGGTCTAGGGATGTGTGAAATGGCTCTTTGGTACTTTGAATATGCAAACTTCAATGCCACTGGGAGCAGACCAATTGGAATTACACTTTGGGCAGTTACATTCACTGCTATAAAGAAAACCGTCTCACGCCTTCTGCTCCTTGTGGTTTCAATGGGTTATGGTGTGATGAGACCAACCTTGGGAGGCATAACTGCGAAAGTGGTTCTCCTCGGTGTAGTATATTTCATGGCATCGGAGGCGCTGGAGCTTGTTGAACATTTAGGAAATATCAATGACTTTGCTGGAAAAACAAGGCTCTTTTTGGTACTACCAGTAGCACTTCTGGATGCATGCTTTATCGTTTGGATCTTTTCATCATTATCCAAAACGTTGGAGAAGCTTCAGGTTACTTTATACCTTCGTTAATTGAGAGGATCATTTTTATCTGTGCTTGGGTAGTTTGTTGTTTTCCTCTTTTGAGGATTGGATGATCGGAATTGTTAGGAAGGATTTAACACTTTAATTTGGTTAACTCAATTGATGAGTATGATTTTGTCTTCCTCTGCATGAGAATGTTGTCAATTTAATTAACAACAAGGTCATTGTATCCTTTAAAATTTCACTTGTCTCCTTCTCCCCTGGACCTTTTTATAATGCTCAATTGTTGTCTACATATGCATGTTTGCATTTCTGGGTCATGCAAAGCTGTGTCCCTGATATGCAACTTCAGTTACTTCAAATGCTTCCCAGAGAAGTTTCTTTGCCTTAGAATCTTGCATCAAAGAGGATCCCATTGCCATTTTGTGTTGAATTAAAAAAGTTTACAAGTTAAAAAGCAGATTAATGGCTGTAAATTCCTAGTGTCAAATATTACATGCAAACCAACTGGTATTTCTCATATCATGTTTCTGTACCTGATCCTTGTTTTTGAGCACAATCAAGTTCACTATACCTAGATTTTTTGAGTCCTCTATCTGCGGATTTTGGAAGTCATTGAATGCATCTGATTTGTTATGTCATTTTTACATACTCTATAAGGGAACTTTGTAAAGAAAGTCCTTTGTATCTCGATACTTCTTTTCTCTGTGAATTATAAAAAAGTTTCTGATTCTGTGTTTGGGATTAGATACGGAGAAGCATGGCAAAACTTGAGCTGTACCGAAAATTTACCAATGCTCTGGCAGTATCCATTCTGCTTTCAGTAGCTTGGATTGGTTATGAGGTAATTTCTACATCCTAGCTTTTACTAGCCCAATATCTCTCTTTTACTTGCCTGGCACCTGATCAGTCCTGCCTTAGTTACAAAGCCTAATAATACACTGCAAACTTTTTATATTTTGAAACTGAAGGAGTAGTTTTAATATAGAATTGCATGAAGCTATCATTACTATTATCCCGCATCTTCAACAAGATGCTCTATCTACCTAGAGTTGTGGAAGTTCATTGTATTAGAATGTGTCCAATAATTGCAAAACATGACTTGACAATTTTGCTTGTCAGTTGTATTTCAATGCTAGTGACCCCCTTAGTGAATCATGGCGAAGAGCCTGGATAATACCAGCTTTCTGGACTTTGCTTGCCTTCACACTGTTGGTGATTATCTGCATTCTCTTTGCTCCTTCCAATAACCCAACAAGGTAACTTCTATATGCACATAATGCCTTCTAGTTCTTTTTAATTGCCTTATTCATCGTTTGCTTCAACAATGATACTGGAATCTATCATGGTGTTGCCTGGTCTGCTCATAGATATACCTTTGATTGGCACATTTCCAATTCAGAAGAACATGACAGACATAGCAAGTTGCATTCACGATTTTAAAATTTCAATGGGATATTGACTCTATTAGTTTATGTAGGATATGGCTAAAAAATAGGTTTCTTGTAGTTTAGGCAGGAAAGGGAAAGAAATTGAAATAATGATAAATCTTGAAGACAGCATGTTCTTGACGTGTGTGAAATGAATTGTGAGACCTAGCTGGGTACCTCGAGTAGTAGGAAAAAATTATGTTTGACAAGAATAGGTGGTTTCATATACGTTTATGTGAAGTAGAGATAGAGCCCATGATGCAATAAGCACAAGACCTATGAATCATATACCAAATGTGGCTCGAAGCAAAGCCCAAAACTCCAAAAAATGCAGTATAAGAATGCATGCATTTTGTAGTTTGTTTATGATTGTGGTGAGTTATATATGTAATGTTGAGAGATGATTTTGTGGCGGTGTAGGTATGCATACGAGACAGGGGAAGACGATGAGGAGGGGATATCGCTGACGGGGGTGGGAGTGGTGGTGGGTGGAGAGTTGGAGAGGAAAGAAAGGAAGGCTTCTGATAATGTGTTTGGAGAAGATCTTGAGGAGGACAAGAGAGAATAATATTAATCATAATAATATTCTTATGTTATGTGCATATACATACTACTACACACTATCACATCCGTATCTATCTTCTAATTTCCCCAAACTAACTCATTTTATATAATCTAATAACACAAATACTTATTTTTCTTATCCCCCTTTTTTGTGTGTTTTTTATTTTATTGGTTTCGAATGAAGAACGGTTGTCATTGAACTGCTAGTATAGTGTTTTTTTTTTGGAGAGGATTGGAGTTTGGATACAGATATCCTTAACGACATTCAAAATGATCTGTATTATTTTAGTCCCACAAACTGATAAAAGGATATTTCTAAACATTTATATTGTTGGATTGTAGCATAAAACTAGCATTTTGTCCTAGGACGCAATCATTTCCGAAAATACGAGTAGAGAAATAATAGACGATAAAGTTCGGTAAAGATCACTTGGTTCACTTTTATTAATGGTATATTTACCGTTTTTAATGTAAAGGGTATCACCTTTTGAACATTAAAAAAGAATAAAAGAATTTTAATAGCAAAACATGGACAATTTGTGATTATGAGCTCGCTTAACTAAATGATACCTTCTTGAATAATAAGGTTTTTTATTTTATTTGCTTCGGAAGTGATATGCGTACCCAACCTTCATTACCACATTATAAAACCTGAAAATTCATTAATGTTACATTTTTGGAGTAGGAAATATTTTGATCCCATTCGACATAATTTTGTTTTGGTCCAAATAATTGCACTTTTAGTTTTGCATTTTTTATTCCATCATTAATGATTTTTTGTACATTTAGTTTTAAAAAATTTGTATTTGTGGTTTCAATCATGTAATTCATTCGTAACAAGATAACCCATATATAAAATACTATCAAGTGAACTTATGTTAATGTATATGCAATTTTTTGGAGCTAAAAGTGCAAAAAGTCATTAATGATAGGATCGAAAATGCAAGTATATGACTGAAAGTGCACAAGACTGAATGCAATTCACTCTACATTTTTGTAATTATAGAATTACCATTTCTAATATCTAAAAAGTCTCCTTTTTCAGATAATGATGTCACCTTCAATAGATCCGACATTTTTTATGTCTCCTTCAATAAATCCGACATTGTTATAGTGACAGAGGTACAAAAATCATTTAGGCATGGCACCACAGGGGAGAGTAAATTAAGTTTACACATTTAACAAAGTAGCGCTGCTCCACATTAATTTAAAAGTTAAGTGGATAGAAAAATGATAAGGAGAAGTAAATATATTATTTACAGCTGAATTCAAACACATACATCTTCATAATGAAGCCACATTTCTTCATATTACAACACCAACATTGTAGCCTATCTAATCTAGTTTGCCTTGTAAAATATAGAAAATGTAGGCACTAAAAATATGTGAGTGAAATAATTGTGATTGCAGGTAGCCAAGACCCATGTGCCTAAACTTCCTCAACCTACACACACATGATGACATCGAATAAAGAAAAAGCATATGAAATGCATACATGAATGAAAGAAAAATCCACAAACCAACCAACCAACCTGTGGGAGATTCATGAGTTCATAAACAGCTTTTGTTGGAGTGAGTTCGTTATCCACAATACGAGCAACGGCTGTCAACACTGGTAGTTTAACTTTGTATTTCTGTGCCAGTGCAATCACAGCTCCAGCAGTCGATATGCCCTCCGCTACCTGCAAAACCACATTTCTTTAAAACCTCTAAGAAAAATTTATGAAGTGGAAATTATTTTGTAGGATACCTGGTTCATGGACTTGACAATGTCATCAAGTTTTTCCCCGGATCCCAGACGAACCCCAACTCTTCTATTTCTTGAAAGGTTCACGAAACAAGTGAGCATGATATCTCCAGTTCCAGATAAACCAGTTAATGTTGTTGATTTGGCACCCATCTAAAGAAAAAAAAAAAACAAGGAAGGCATCATGAAGAATGCAAGTTCTTCAAGAAAATGAGCTCAGTGTATTCTTTTCTTGTGAAAATTAATTGCAGAAATGTGAATTTCTTATTAATCAACTAACAGCTAGAACAGGGAAATATGATGTGTGAAACTGAGGAAAACTTAACATGAGGATTTTCAGTCCTTTGCTCTGCCAGCTTAGCTATCCCAACCATTTGAAATGTAGCATCCCACCCTAATTTTATTAGATTACTGGAGTCAATGTCAATTGAAAGTCATGTAATTTAAATGCTATTTTGTGAATCATTCTGTTTGGATTCGCCACTGAATGGATAAGAGGCTCGTGGGATTGAGCATGAGAGGGGCAAGGATGGCTATATTTTCTCGGAGCGAAGAGGAAGCACATGAGTAGAAGTTATGACATCGAATGAAAGGCAATTTCCCGAATCTGCCGTCTGATGGTTTTCCAATCTTTTCTATTAAGGTAATCTAGTACTACTATGCATATGGATAATCAACTGGGTCGTTGTGATCAGACTCTTCTATGGATTTCTGACAACATTTCTATAGGACCTTTTTATCTCTTTTCAGAGCTCAGTTTATTGAAGAAGGCATAACTATAACTGGTTTTACTACAGTACATCATGATATTCATATTGATAATGCAGAGAAATTAGCTGCCATCCATTTTTTTTTTGGTTTTTGTTATGAAGGATGGATTTCTAGGGGCAATTGAATCTCTTGTATATACCAGCTATGCTTACCATAATGACTATATCCATAACTACAAGATTAAAAAACCCTTGCAAAGAGATGCTGGAATTGAAATCTCAGCTTGATAGATTCAGCAAATTAGAAGGATTCTGCATCACACACACACACATAGTGATGTCAATCAGGCCAACCCTATTGGGCTGCGGGTGAAATTGGTCCGGGTTGAAAATTCTTGACCCTAACTCTTCGATTTTCGGGCCAACGCATCGGACTGGAATTTATTTATTTTTAGTATTATTATTTCAATGTTTTATTTTATATTATTCTAAAAATAATTAAAATACATATAGACTATTTAGAAGTTCTAAAAGGAATTTAACGCCAGAGATTCAAGAATTAAAAATTAAACTTTATGAATAATAATGATGATGATGTGACACACACACACACATAAAGAATTAACCTTTGTTGCCAGCCATCTAATCTCGGAGCACCCTTGCGCAACTAGAGCTGCCATAGAATTATTTCCAAGATTCAGCCCTTCTACGATCCCAGCAGCTATAGCAAGTACATTCTTGAGCGCACCTGCAATTTCAACCCCTGTAACATCACTGTAGCATCAGGTGTTACTGCTAAGTATACAACGTTCTGTTGGTATCCATACAGATGTTCTACGCTTACTGCAATATCACTCGTCTTTGTGCTTTTATCAATTATCATGCAAGATTTAATCAGAGAAGATTAAAACTATAGTGCAATTACAACCTTGAAGTGCTGATTCTCATGTTCCTAGAAGCAAGAAGTTGCTGAACAGCATTTGCCATCTTTTTGTCCTTCGATGCCACCACCATGGCTACAGAGACATCGAAAGTAGTTGAGTTGCTTCAGATTACATATTGCGATATGATATCAGAATCTACCTCATATAGGAAGAGGGATCGATACCTGTTGGCAATTTGTTCATCAGCTCGAGAGCAAATGAAGGCCCGGATAGAACCACATAGGGCTGGCGAGGATTTCTCAGAGCTCGGGGAATTATTTGAGACATCATTCGATATGTATTGAGTTCTAGGCCCTTGCTGAGAGAGATAAACGGTAGGCTTGGATCAACAAAATCAGCAATGCCCTCAAGGAAAGCGGCACTGTACTGCAGCAAGAGGCACTCGATAAGCAAGGTTCTTGTTAGAGTAAAGAGGATGGACAACTGAAAGAAGAATAATTTTATTGATAATAAAAGAAACCCAAACTACAACTATGGGATGGAGCGCAACTATAAATGATCCGGCCCGTTTGGAGTTGGATGGTCAATTATTATAATAAGATTTAAGTGATCTTTATTTCCGATTTGAAGTAATCTTCATTTCCTACTTTTGAGATTTTATTTCCTATATTTGAGTATGATGTTAGCATCACAAATTTAGGGTTGCATGCATGGGCTGCGTATCATGCGTGGGCCTTTAGATTAGGGTTTTAATTATTTCCTAATTAAAGAAGAGTCTGGATAGGGTAGTAGGGGTCGAGTATTTTATGGTTTTAAGGAGCAGCTGCGCTGCTTTGGGAGTAGCCGTCGCTACTTGGCCTCTTTAGAGCTTTGTTCTATCAGTTTTCGTAATAAAGTTTCTGTTCGACCACTTCATCTCTATCACTATGTCGCCCCGAAGCAAAGCTTCGATCCCAAGCACTACGCGTCGTTTCCCATATCAAGACTACAATTCTCGATGCCTTTCCATTGAAAACTGACCCCTATTTATAGATCCTAATAACACTTATAATAAAATCCTAATCAGAGCCCAAGAATGAGGCCCAATGAAATTACCTAAATAACTCAACGGAGCAGGTCGGACCAAATTGAAAGAGTGAGGAGTGTGATTACGGAATAATGCTATTCTTAAAGCTGAAAGAAAAAAAGAAAAGGCAGCAGCCGACCATAAGTCTGTTCCAAAATCCAAATCATAAAACATAAAAATTATGAGAAACCAAATCTACTTAAATAGAAGAGAACTCCTGCAAGACTCCTACTCCTAATATGACTCTAACTCCTATTATGACTCAAAATGAATAATAAAACTAAAATTCCAATTCCTATTATAACTCAAACCTAATAAAATAAAATCTATCTTAATCTAATTATGTCGACCTTCAACTTCATCAATATCTTGCTCTTTATCTTTTTTATCTTTTCTTCTATAGACTTGAATCTCCACGTATCATAAGGAAATTGGAATAACTTAAATATGGAAACCATATCTCTAACAGTTCTCTAGCTTAAGGTAATATCATGCAACCCTGTCTATTAAGTTTGGTTTAAGGTGCACTCAATCATATGAAATTATGTCTGAAATTCCATAACATGAAAAGTACAACTTGATTACTCATAGAGAAGAGATTGAACAACCTGCACAGGCACGGCATGGAAACAAAAGTCCGCCCCCTGTAGAGCAGCTCTAGCATCTGTCGTGGCAACGACATTTTCTGGCAGCTTATATGCTGGAAAATACTTACTGGAACCAGAGAAGAAAAAACATAGCAACAGTTTCGAAATCTTGAAATTTGTTTATAGATGACAAACCGAGTGGATGAGAATTACCTACCCATTAACATGATTTTCATTAATCGATTGACAAACTTCTGCATCTCGTACGAGCATGTTGACTTCCAGCTGCGTTTTTCTATCAGCAACATGAGCCGCCATAGCAGTTCCGAAAGAACCACCTCCAAGAACAACAACCTAAGACCATGAAAAACCTACTATGAGCATCTTTAACTTAAAATTTAAAAGAAGAAACACCACACACGAAAAACTGGTTGATATTGAAATCACATCATCTTGACTAATCAAGTATCTCAAGGTAAAGATCACAAATCCATAGATGTCATTAGCATTGCAACTTAAAACTAATTTCATTTTGGAGCATACTGGAAATACTTTCATGATTGAAGAAATAAAAAGTTCCACTTCATTCTTCTACCTAATGTGAAAGCAAGGACACTAAAAAGAAAAGGAATGTCATTTTCAAAGATACTAATGCGGGTGTTGAGAAAAATAAAATTGAATATATCTTCAACTAAGAAAATGAATTTTAATTTGGGACTGAGCATGAAAGAATACGAGACTACTTTTGCATGCTTGAGAAAGCATATGAACAAACTGGGGCAAGAAAGAAGCTGAAATCCAATACCAATGCCATAATCTCGAAACAGCAAGTAGAATATCTTTCTCTCTCCACACACGATTATTATTATGCATGATGACCATGATTTATAGAGATTAAAAACTCAACGAAACAAGGAAATAAATGAAAACAACATTTTGACTGACTATATAGACGAAGGAATTGAAAAGAAAAGGGTCGACCTTATTGGTGCGTTCAAGAACATCAGTTTTGGCCCTGGAGCGCAAAGAGCGGGACCAGCGGAGCAGCTTTTCCCACGCCACACGCACCACCTTGCGCCGGTCCCTACTTCTCTCGTCAGCCGTCGGAGGTGACACATCGGCGGCGCAGAAGCAG